>JBBDGP010005941.1:0-37753 GCA_037952835.1 Lithobates septentrionalis | reverse complement strand
CCCCTCCTCCGGACATTATATTGTAACATTATCTGCCCCCTCCTCCGGACATTATACTCTTATATTATAACATTATCTGCCCCTCTGGATATTATACTCTTATATTATAACATTATCTGCCCCCTCCTCAGGATATTATATTGTAACATTATCTGCCCCTCTGGATATTATACTCTTATATTGTAACATTATCTGCCCCCTCCTCCGGACATTATACTCTTATATTATAACATTATCTGCCCCCTCCCCCGGACATTATATTGTAACATTATCTGCCCCCTCCTCCGGATATTATATTGTAACATTATCTGCCCCTCTGGATATTATACTCTTATATTATAACATTATCTGCCCCCTCCTCCGGACATTATAATGTAACATTATCTGCCCCCCTCCTCCGGATATTAAACTCTTATATTATAACATTATCTGCCCCCTCCTCCGGACATTATATTGTAACATTATCTGCCCCCTCCTCCGGATATTATACTCTTATATTATAACATTATCTGCCCCCTCCTCCGGACATTATATTGTAACATTATCTGCCCCCTCCTCCGGACATTATATTGTAACATTATCTGCCCCTCCGGATATTATACTCTTATATTATAACATTATATGCCCCCTCCTCCGGACATTATACTCTTATATTATAACATTATCTGCCCCCTCCTCCGGACATTATACTCTTATATTATAACATTATCTGCCCCCTCCTCCGGACATTATACTCTTATATTATAACATTATCTGCCCCTCTGGATATTATACTCTTATATTATAAAATTATCTGCCCCCTCCTCAGGATATTATATTGTAACATTATCTGCCCCTCTGGATATTATACTCTTATATTGTAACATTATCTGCCCCCTCGTCCGGACATTATATTGTAACATTATCTGCCCCCTCCCCCCGGATATTATAATGTAACATTATCTGCCCCCTCCCCCGGACATTATATTGTAACATTATCTGCCCCCTCCCCCGGACATTATACTCTTATATTGTAACATTATTTGCCCCTCTGGATATTATACTCTTATATTGTAACATTATCTGCCCCCTCCTCCGGATATTATACTCTTATATTATAACATTATCTGCCCCCTCCTCCGGATATTATATTGTAACATTATCTGCCCCCTCCTCCGGATATTATACTCTTATATTATAACATTATCTGCCCCTTCCTCCGGACATTATAATGTAACATTATCTGCCCCCTTCTCCGGATATTATAATGTAACATTATCTGCCCCCTCCTCCGGATATTATATTGTAACATTATCTGCCCCTCTGGATATTATACTCTTATATTGTAACATTATCTGCCCCCTCCTCCGGACATTATATTGTAACATTATCTGCCCCCTCCCCCGTATATTATAATGTAACATTATCTGCCCCCTCCTCCGGATATTATATTGTAACGTTATCTGCCCCCTCCCCCGGACATTATATTGTAACATTATCTGCCCCCTCCTCCGGATATTATACTCTTATATTATAACATTATCTGCCCCCTCCTCCGGACATTATAATGTAACATTATCTGCCCCCTCTTCCGGATATTATATTGTAACATTATCTGCCCCTCTGGATATTATACTCTTATATTGTAACATTATCTGCCCCCTCCTCCAGACATTATATTGTAACATTATCTGCCCCCTCCCCCGGATATTATAATGTAACATTATCTGCCCCCTCCTCCGGATATTATATTGTAACATTATCTGCCCCCTCCCCCGGACATTATATTGTAACATTATCTGCCCCCTCCTCCGGATATTATACTCTTATATTATAACATTATCTGCCCCCTCCTCCGGACATTATAATGTAACATTATCTGCCCCCTCCTCCGGATATTATAATGTAACATTATCTGCCCCCTCCTCCGGATATTATATTGTAACATTATCTGCCCCTCTGGATATTATACTCTTATATTGTAACATTATCTGCCCCCTCCTCCAGACATTATATTGTAACATTATCTGCCCCCTCCCCCGGATATTATAATGTAACATTATCTGCCCCCTCCTCCGGATATTATATTGTAACATTATCTGCCCCCTCCCCCGGACATTATATTGTAACATTATCTGCCCCCTCCTCCGGACATTATATTGTAACATTATCTGCCCCCTCCTCCGGACATTATATTATAACATTATCTGCCCCCTCCTCCGGACATTATAATGTAACATTATCTGCCCCTCTGGATATTATACTCTTATATTATAACATTATCTGCCCCCTCCTCCGGACATTATATTGTAACATTATCTGCCCCTCTGGATATTATACTCTTATATTATAACATTATCTGCCCCCTCCTCCGGACATTATATTGTAACATTATCTGCCCCTCTGGATATTATACTCTTATATTATAACATTATCTGCCCCCTCCTCCGGATATTATATTGTAACATTATCTGCCCCCTCCTCCGGATATTATATTGTAACATTATCTGCCCCCTCCTCCGGATATTATATTATAACATTATCTGCCCCCTCCTCCGGATATTATACTCTTATATTGTAACATTATCTGCCCCCTCCTCCGGATATTATACTCTTATATTGTAACATTATCTGCCCCCTCCTCCGGACATTATACTCTTATATTGTAACATTATCTGCCCCCTCGTCCGGACATTATACTCTTATATTGTAACATTATCTGGCCCCTCCTCCGGATATTATTCTCTTATATTGTAACATTATCTGCCCCTCCGGATATTATACTCTTATATTGTAACATTATCTGCCCCCTCCGGATATTATACTCTTATATTGTAACATTATCTGCCCCCTGCTCCGGATATTATATTGTAACATTATCTGCCCCCTCCCCCGGATATTATATTGTAACATTATCTGCCCCCTCCTCCGGACATTATATTGTAACATTATCTGCCCCCTCCTCCGGACATTATATTGTAACATTATCTGCCCCTCTGGATATTATACTCTTATATTATAACATTATCTGCCCCCTCCCCCCGACATTATATTGTAACATTATCTGCCCCCTCCCCCGGATATTATATTGTAACATTATCTGCCCCCTCCCCCGGACATTATATTGTAACATTATCTGCCCCCTCCTCCGGATATTATATTGTAACATTATCTGCCCCCTCCTCCGGATATTATATTGTAACATTATCTGCCCCCTCCTCCGGATATTATACTCTTATATTGTAACATTATCTGCCCCCTCCTCCGGATATTATACTCTTATATTGTAACATTATCTGCCCCCTCCTCCGGATATTATATTGTAACATTATCTGCCCCCTCCTCCGGATATTATACTCTTATATTGTAACATTATCTGCCCCCTCCTCCGGATATTATACTCTTATATTGTAACATTATCTGCCCCCTCCTCCGGATAATATACTCTTATATTATAACACTATCTGCCCCCTCCTCCGGATATTATACTCTTATATTGTAACATTATCTGCCCCTCCGGATATTACACTCTTATATTGTAACATTATCTGCCCCTCCGGATATTATACTCTTATATTATAACATTATCTGCCCCCTCCTCCGGATATTATATTGTAACATTATCTGCCCCCTCCCCCGGATATTATATTGTAACATTATCTGCCCCCTCCCCCGGACATTATATTGTAATATTATCTGCCCCCTCCTCCGGATATTATACTCTTATATTGTAACATTATCTGCCCCCTCCTCCGGATATTATACTCTTATATTGTAACATTATCTGCCTCCTTCCCCGGATATTATATTGTAACATTATCTGCCCCCTCCCCCGGATATTATAATGTAACATTATCTGCCCCCTCCTCCGGACATTATATTGTAACATTATCTGCCCCTCTGGATATTATACTCTTATATTGTAACATTATCTGCCCCCTCCTCCGGATATTATATTGTAACATTATCTGCCCCTCTGGATATTATACTCTTATATTGTAACATTATCTGCCTCCTCCCCCGGATATTATATTGTAACATTATCTGCCCCCTCCCCCGGACATTATATTGTAACATTATCTGCCCCTCTGGATATTATACTCTTATATTGTAACATTATCTGCCCCCTCCTCCGGATATTATATTGTAACATTAACTGCCCCTCTGGATATTATACTCTTATATTGTAACATTATCTGCCTCCTCCCCCGGATATTATATTGTAACATTATCTGCCCCCTCCCCCGGACATTATATTGTAACATTATCTGCCCCCTCCCCCCGGATATTATATTGTAACATTATCTGCCCCCTCCCCCGGACATTATATTGTAACATTATCTGCCCCCTCCTCCGGATATTATACTCTTATATTGTAACATTATCTGCCCCCTCCCCCGCACATTATATTGTAACATTATCTGCCCCCTCCCCAGGATATTATAATGTAGCATTATCTGCCCCCTCCTCCGGATATTATACTCCTATATTGTAACATTATATGCCCCCTCCTCCGGACATTATATTGTAACATTATCTGCCCCCTCCTCCGGACATTATATTGTAACATTATCTGCCCCCTCCCCCGGATATTATACTCTTATATTGTAACATTATCTGCCCCCCCCTCCGGATATTATACTCTTATATTGTAACATTATCTGCCCCTCCGGATATTATACTCTTATATTGTAACATTATCTTCCCCCTCCTCCGAATATTATACTCTTATATTGTAACATTATCTGCCCCCTCCTCCGGATATTACACTCTTATATTGTAACATTATCTGCCCCTCCGGATATTATACTCTTATATTGTAACATTATCAACACCCTCCTGATATTATACTCTTATATTGTAACATTATCTGCCCCTCCGGATATTATACTCTTATATTGTAACATTATCTGCCCCTCCGGATATTATACTCTTATATTGTAACATTATCTGCCCCTCCGGATATTATACTCTTATATTATAACATTATCTGCCCCCCTCTGGATATTATACTCTTATATTGTAACATAATCTGCCCCCTCCGGATATAATTCTATTATATTGTAACATTATTTGCCCGTCCGGATATTATACTCTTATATTGTAACGTTATCTGCCCCTCTGGTTATTATACTCTTATATTGTAACATTTTCTGCCCCCTCCTCCGGATATTATACTCTTATATTGTAACATTATCTGCCCCTCCGGATATTATACTCTTATATTGTAACATTATCTGCCCCTCTGGTTATTATTCTCTTATATTGTAACATTATTTGCCCCTCCGGATATTATACTCTTATATTGTAACGTTATCTGCCCCTCTGGTTATTATACTCTTATATTGTAACATTTTCTGCCCCCTCCTCCGGATATTATACTCTTATATTGTAACATTATCTGCCCCCTCCTCCGGATATTATACTCTTATATTATAACATTATCTGCCCCCTCCTCCGGATATTATACTCTTATATTAATACATTATCTGCCCCCTCCTCTGGATATTATACTCTTATATTGTAACATAATCTGCCCCCTCCGGATATTATACGCTGATATTGTAACATTATTTGCCCCTCCGGATATTAAACTCTTATATTGTAACATTATCTGCCCCTCCGGATATTATACTCTTAGTTTGTAACATTATCTGCCCCTCTGGATATTATACTCTTATATTATAACATTATCTGCCAGCTCCTCCGGATATTATACTCTTATATTATAACATTATCTGCCCCCTCCTGATATTAGACTCTTATATTGCAACATTATTTGCCCCTCCGGATACTATACTCTTATACTGTAACATTTTCTGCCCCCTCCTCCGGATATTATACTCTTATATTATAACATTATCTGCCCCCTCCTCCGGATATTATACTCTTATATTAATACATTATCTGCCCCCTCCTCTGGATATTATACTCTTATATTGTAACATAATCTGCCCCCTCCGGATATTATACGCTTATATTGTAACATTATTTGCCCCTCCGGATATTACACTCTTATATTGTAACATTATCTGCCCCTCCGGATATTATACTCTTAGTTTGTAACATTATCTGCCCCTCTGGATATTATACTCTTATATTATAACATTATCTGCCAGCTCCTCCGGATATTATACTCTTATATTATAACATTATCTGCCCCCTCCTGATATTAGACTCTTATATTGCAACATTATTTGCCCCTCCGGATATTATACTCTTATATTGTAACATTATCAACCCCCTCCTGATATTATACTCTTATATTGTAACATTATCTGCCCCTCCAGATATTATACTCTTATATTGTAACATTATCTGCCCCCTCCTCCGGATATTATACTCGTATATTATAACATTATCTGCCCCCTCCTCTGGATATTATACTCTTATATTGTAACATAATCTGCCTCCTCCGGATATTATACTCTTATATTGTAACAATATCTGCCCCCTCCTCCGGATATTATACTCTTATATTATAACATTATCATCCCCCTCCTCTGGATATTATACTCTTATATTGTAACATAATCTGCCCCCTCCGGATATTACACTGTTATATTGTAACATTATCTGCCCCTCTGGTTATTATACTCTTATATTGTAACATTATCTGCCCCTCCTGATATTAGACTCTTATATTGTAATATTATCTGCCCGTCTGGTTATTATACTCTTATATTGTAACATTATCTGCCCCTCCAGATATTATACTCTTATATTATAACATTATCTGCCCCTCTGGTTATTATACTCTTATATTGTAACATTATCTGCCCCTCCGGATATTATACTCTTATATTATAACATTATCTGCCCCTCCGGATATTATACTCTTATATTGTAACATTATCTGCCCCTCCGGATATTATACTCTTATATTATAACATTATCTGCCCCCTCCTCCGGATATTATACTCTTATATTATAACATTATCTGCCCCCTCTGGATATTATACTCTTATATTGTAACATTATCTGCCCCCTCCTCCGGATATTATACTCTTATATTATAAAATTATCTGCCCCCCTCTGGATATTATACTCTTATATTATAACATTATCTGCCCCCTCTGGATATTATACTCTTATATTGTAACATTATCTGCCCCCTCCTCCGGATATTATACTCTTATATTGTAACATTATCTGCCCCTCCGGATATTATACTCTTATATTATAACATTATCTGCCCCTCCGGATATTATATTATATTATGATCAGCTCGCTATACTCTTATATTGTAACAATATTTGCCCCCTCCAGATATTATACACTTATATTTGTTACATTATTTGCCACCTGGGGATATTATAGTGTAACATTATCTGCCCCTACAGATATATATTATATTGTACGATTAGGCGTACGAGGTGTCCAAGGCTCCCGATTGGCTCTGTTTCAGGATGATCGGTGAATTGGTGACATGAGGTGTTCCCGGACTCTGATTGGTGACATGAGGTGTTCCCGGACTCTGATTGGTGACATGAGGTGTTCCTGGACTCTGATTGGTGACATGAGGTGTTCCTGGACTCTGATTGGAGACATGAGGTGTTCCTGGACTCTGATTGGTGACATGAGGTGTTCCTGGACTCTGATTGGAGACATGAGGTGTTCCCGGACTCTGATTGGTGACATGAGGTGTTCCTGGACTCTGATTGGAGACATGAGGTGTTCCTGGACTCTGATTGGAGACATGAGGTGTTCCTGGACTCTGATTGGAGACATGAGGTGTTCCCGGACTCTGATTGGTGACATGAGGTGTTCCTGGACTCTGATTGGTGACATGAGGTGTTCCTGGACTCTGATTGGAGACATGAGGTGTTCCCGGACTCTGATTGGTGACATGAGGTGTTCCTGGACTCTGATTGGTGACATGAGGTGTTCCTGGACTCTGATTGGTGACATGAGGTGTTCCTGGACTCTGATTGGTGACATGAGGTGTTCCTGGACTCTGATTGGAGACATGAGGTGTTCCTGGACTCTGATTGGTGACATGAGGTGTTCCTGGACTCTGATTGGTGACATGAGGTGTTCCTGGGCTCTGATTGGTGAGGTGTTCCTGGACTCTGATTGGTGACATGAGGTGTTCCCGGACTCTGATTGGTGACATGAGGTGTTCCCGGACTCTGATTGGTGACATGAGGTGTTCCTGGACTCTGATTGGTGACATGAGGTGTTCCTGGACTCTGATTGGTGACATGAGGTGTTCCCGGACTCTGATTGGTGACATGAGGTGTTCCTGGACTCTGATTGGTGACACGAGGTGTTCCTGGACTCTGATTGGTGACATGAGGTGTTCCTCGACTCTGATTGGTGACATGAGGTGTTCCTGGACTCTGATTGGTGACATGAGGTGTTCCTGGACTCTGATTGGTGACATGAGGTGTTCCTGGACTCTGATTGGTGACATGAGGTGTTCCTCGACTCTGATTGGTGACATGAGGTGTTCCTGGACTCTGATTGGTGACATGAGGTGTTCCTGGACTCTGATTGGTGACATGAGGTGTTCCTGGACTCTGATTGGTGACATGAGGTGTTCCTGGACTCTGATTGGTGAGGTGTTCCTGGGCTCTGATTGGTGACATGAGGTGTTCCTGGACTCTGATTGGTGACATGAGGTGTTCCTGGACTCTGATTGGTGACATGAGGTGTTCCTGGACTCTGATTGGTGACATAAGGTGTTCCTGGACTCTGATTGGTGACATGAGGTGTTCCTGGACTCTGATTGGTGACATGAGGTGTTCCTGGACTCTGATTGGAGACATGAGGTGTTCCTGGACTCTGATTGGTGACATGAGGTGTTCCTCGACTCTGATTGGTGACATGAGGTGTTCCTGGACTCTGATTGGTGACATGAGGTGTTCCTGGACTCTGATTGGAGACATGAGGTGTTCCTGGACTCTGATTGGTGACATGAGGTGTTCCTGGACTCTGATTGGTGACATAAGGTGTTCCTGGACTCTGATTGGAGACATGAGGTGTTCCCGGACTCTGATTGGTGACATGAGGTGTTCCTGGACTCTGATTGGTGACACGAGGTGTTCCTGGACTCTGATTGGTGACATGAGGTGTTCCTGGACTCTGATTGGAGACATGAGGTGTTCCTGGACTCTGATTGGAGACATGAGGTGTTCCTGGACTCTGATTGGTGACACGAGGTGTTCCTGGACTCTGATTGGTGACATAAGGTGTTCCTGGACTCTGATTGGTGACACGAGGTGTTCCTGGACTCTGATTGGTGACACGAGGTGTTCCTGGACTCTGATTGGTGACACGAGGTGTTCCTGGACTCTGATTGGTGACACGAGGTGTTCCTGGACTCTGATTGGTGACATGAGGTGTTCCTGGACTCTGATTGGTGACATGAGGTGTTCCTGGACTCTGATTGGTGACATGAGGTGTTCCTGGACTCTGATTGGTGACATGAGGTGTTCCTGGACTCTGATTGGTGACATGAGGTGTTCCCGGACTCTGATTGGTGACATGAGGTGTTCCCGGACTCTGATTGGTGACATGAGGTGTTCCTGGACTCTGATTGGTGAGGTGTTCCCGGAATCTGATTGGAGACATGAGGTGTTCCTGGACTCTGATTGGTGACACGCGGTGTTCCTGGACTCTGATTGGTGAGGTGTTCCTGGACTCTGATTGGTGACATGAGGTGTTCCTGGACTCTGATTGGAGACATGAGGTGTTCCTGGACTCTGATTGGTGACATGAGGTGTTCCTGGACTCTGATTGGTGACATGAGGTGTTCCTGGACTCTGATTGGTGACATGAGGTGTTCCTGGACTCTGATTGGTGACATGAGGTGTTCCTGGACTCTGATTGGTGACACGAGGTGTTCCTGGACTCTGATTGGTGACATGAGGTGTTCCTGGACTCTGATTGGAGACATGAGGTGTTCCTGGACTCTGATTGGTGAGGTGTTCCTGGACTCTGATTGGTGACATGAGGTGTTCCCGGACTCTGATTGGAGACATGAGGTGTTCCCGGACTCTGATTGGAGACATGAGGTGTTCCTGGACTCTGATTGGAGACATGAGGTGTTCCTGGACTCTGATTGGTGACATGAGGTGTTCCCGGACTCTGATTGGAGACATGAGGTGTTCCTGGACTCTGATTGGAGACATGAGGTGTTCCTGGACTCTGATTGGTGAGGTGTTCCTGGACTCTGATTGGTGACATGAGGTGTTCCCGGACTCTGATTGGTGACACGAGGTGTTCCTGGACTCTGATTGGAGACATGAGGTGTTCCTGGACTCTGATTGGTGAGGTGTTCCTGGACTCTGATTGGTGACATGAGGTGTTCCCGGACTCTAAATGGTGACATGAGGTGTTCCTGGACTCTGATTGGTGACATGAGGTGTTCCTGGACTCTGATTGGTGACACGAGGTGTTCCTGGACTCTGATTGGTGACATGAGGTGTTCCCGGACTCTGATTGGAGACATGAGGTGTTCCCGGACTCTGATTGGAGACATGAGGTGTTCCTGGACTCTGATTGGTGACATGAGGTGTTCCTGGACTCTGATTGGTGACATGAGGTGTTCCTGGACTCTGATTGGTGACACGCGGTGTTCCTGGACTCTGATTGGTGACATGAGGTGTTCCCGGACTCTGATTGGAGACATGAGGTGTTCCTGGACTCTGATTGGTGACATGAGGTGTTCCTGGACTCTGATTGGTGACATGAGGTGTTCCTGGACTCTGATTGGTGACACGCGGTGTTCCTGGACTCTGATTGGTGACATGAGGTGTTCCCGGACTCTGATTGGTGACATGAGGTGTTCCTGGACTCTGATTGGAGACATGAGGTGTTCCCGGACTCTGATTGGTGACATGAGGTGTTCCTCTACTCTGATTGGTGACACGAGGTGTTCCTGGACTCTGATTGGTGACATGAGGTGTTCCTGGACTCTGATTGGTGACATGAGGTGTTCCTGGACTCTGATTGGTGAGGTGTTCCTGGACTCTGATTGGTGAGGTGTTCCTGGACTCTGATTGGTGAGGTGTTCCTGGACTCTGATTGGTGACATGAGGTGTTCCCGGACTCTGATTGGTGACATGAGGTGTTCCTGGACTCTGATTGGTGACATGAGGTGTTCCTGGACTCTGATTGGTGAGGTGTTCCTGGACTCTGATTGGTGACATGAGGTGTTCCTGGACTCTGATTGGTGACATGAGGTGTTCCTGGACTCTGATTGGTGACATGAGGTGTTCCTGGACTCTGATTGGTGACATGAGGTGTTCCTGGACTCTGATTGGTGACACGCGGTGTTCCTGGACTCTGATTGGTGACATGAGGTGTTCCTGGACTCTGATTGGTGACATGAGGTGTTCCTGGACTCTGATTGGAGACATGAGGTGTTCCTGGACTCTGATTGGTGACATGAGGTGTTCCTGGACTCTGATTGGTGACATGAGGTGTTCCCGGACTCTGATTGGTGACATGAGGTGTTCCTGGACTCTGATTGGAGACATGAGGTGTTCCTGGACTCTGATTGGAGACATGAGGTGTTCCTGGACTCTGATTGTTGAGGTGTTCCTGGACTCTGATTGGTGACATGAGGTGTTCCCGGACTCTGATTGGTGACACGCGGTGTTCCTGGACTCTGATTGGTGACATGAGGTGTTCCTGGACTCTGATTGGTGACATGAGGTGTTCCTGGGCTCTGATTGGTGACATGAGGTGTTCCCGGACTCTGATTGGTGAGGTGTTCCTGGGCTCTGATTGGTGACATGAGGTGTTCCTGGACTCTGATTGGTGACATGAGGTGTTCCTGGGCTCTGATTGGTGACATGAGGTGTTCCCGGACTCTGATTGGTGAGGTGTTCCTGGGCTCTGATTGGTGACATGAGGTGTTCCCGGACTCTGATTGGAGACATGAGGTGTTCCTGGACTCTGATTGGAGACATGAGGTGTTCCTGGACTCTGATTGTTGAGGTGTTCCTGGACTCTGATTGGAGACATGAGGTGTTCCCGGACTCTGATTGGTGACATGAGGTGTTCCTGGACTCTGATTGGAGACATGAGGTGTTCCCGGACTCTGATTGGAGACATGAGGTGTTCCTGGACTCTGATTGTTGAGGTGTTCCTGGACTCTGATTGGAGACATGAGGTGTTCCCGGACTCTGATTGGTGACATGAGGTGTTCCTGGACTCTGATTGGAGACATGAGGTGTTCCCGGACTCTGATTGGTGACATGAGGTGTTCCTGGACTCTGATTGGTGACATGAGGTGTTCCTGGACTCTGATTGGTGACATGAGGTGTTCCTGGACTCTGATTGTTGAGGTGTTCCTGGACTCTGATTGGTGACACGCGGTGTTCCTGGACTCTGATTGGTGACATGAGGTGTTCCTGGACTCTGATTGGAGACATGAGGTGTTCCTGGAGTCTGATTGGTGACATGAGGTGTTCCTGGACTCTGATTGGTGACATGAGGTGTTCCTGGACTCTGATTGGTGACATGAGGTGTTCCTGGACTCTGATTGGTGACATGAGGTGTTCCTGGACTCTGATTGGTGACATGAGGTGTTCCTGGGCTCTGATTGGTGACATGAGGTGTTCCCGGACTCTGATTGGTGAGGTGTTCCTGGGCTCTGATTGGTGACATGAGGTGTTCCCGGACTCTGATTGGTGACATGAGGTGTTCCCGGACTCTGATTGGAGACATGAGGTGTTCCCGGACTCTGATTGGTGACATGAGGTGTTCCTGGACTCTGATTGGTGACATGAGGTGTTCCTGGACTCTGATTGGTGACATGAGGTGTTCCCGGACTCTGATTGGAGACATGAGGTGTTCCTGGACTCTGATTGGTGACATGAGGTGTTCCTGGACTCTGATTGGAGACATGAGGTGTTCCTGGACTCTGATTGGTGACATGAGGTGTTCCCGGACTCTGATTGGAGACATGAGGTGTTCCCGGACTCTGATTGGTGACATGAGGTGTTCCTGGACTCTGATTGGTGACATGAGGTGTTCCTGGACTCTGATTGGTGACATGAGGTGTTCCCGGACTCTGATTGGAGACATGAGGTGTTCCTGGACTCTGATTGGTGACATGAGGTGTTCCTGGACTCTGATTGGTGACATGAGGTGTTCCTGGACTCTGATTGGTGACATGAGGTGTTCCTGGACTCTGATTGGTGACATGAGGTGTTCCTGGACTCTGATTGGAGACATGAGGTGTTCCTGGAGTCTGATTGGTGAGGTGTTCCTGGACTCTGATTGGTGAGGTGTTCCTGGACTCTGATTGGAGACATGAGGTGTTCCTGGACTCTGATTGGTGAGGTGTTCCTGGACTCTGATTGGAGACATGAGGTGTTCCTGGACTCTGATTGGTGACATGAGGAATTCCCGGACTCTGATTGGTGACATGAGGAATTCCCGGACTCTGATTGGTGACATGAGGTGTTCCTGGACTCTGATTGGAGACATGAGGTGTTCCTGGACTCTGATTGGTGACATGAGGAATTCCCGGACTCTGATTGGTGACATGAGGTGTTCCTGGACTCTGATTGGTGACATGAGGTGTTCCCGGACTCTGATTGGAGACATGAGGTGTTCTTGGACTCTGATTGGTGACATGAGGTGTTCCTGGACTCTGATTGGTGACATGAGGTGTTCCCGGACTCTGATTGGAGACATGAGGTGTTCCTGGACTCTGGTGACATGAGGTGTTCCTGGACTCTGATTGGTGAGGTGTTCCTGGACTCTGATTGGAGACATGAGGTGTTCCCGGACTCTGATTGGAGACATGAGGTGTTCCCGGACTCTGATTGGTGAGGTGTTCCTGGGCTCTGATTGGTGACATGAGGTGTTCCTGGACTCTGATTGGTGACATGAGGTGTTCCTGGACTCTGATTGGTGAGGTGTTCCTGGGCTCTGATTGGTGACATGAGGTGTTCCTGGGCTCTGATTGGTGACATGAGGTGTTCCTGGACTCTGATTGGAGACATGAGGTGTTCCTGGACTCTGATTGGTGACATGAAGAGTTCCCGGACTCTGATTGGTGACATGAGGTGTTCCTGGACTCTGATTGGTGACATGAGGTGTTCCTGGACTCTGATTGGAGACATGAGGTGTTCTTGGACTCTGATTGGTGACATAAGGTGTTCCTGGACTCTGATTGGTGACATAAGGTGTTCCTGGGCTCTGATTGGTGACATGAGGTGTTACTGGACTCTGATTGGAGACATGAGGTGTTCCTGGACTCTGATTGGTGACATGAAGAGTTCCCGGACTCTGATTGGTGACATGAGGTGTTCCTGGACTCTGATTGGTGACATGAGGTGTTCCTGGACTCTGATTGGAGACATGAGGTGTTCTTGGACTCTGATTGGTGACATGAGGTGTTCCTGGACTCTGATTGGTGACATAAGGTGTTCCTGGACTCTGATTGGTGACATGAGGTGTTCCTGGACTCTGATTGGAGACATGAGGTGTTCCTGGACTCTGATTGGTGACATGAGGTGTTCCCGGACTCTGATTGGTGACATGAGGTGTTCCTGGACTCTGATTGGTGACATAAGGTGTTCCTGGACTCTGATTGGTGACATGAGGTGTTCCCGGACTCTGATTGGAGACATGAGGTGTTCCTGGACTCTGATTGGTGACATGAGGTGTTCCTGGACTCTGATTGGTGACATGAGGTGTTCCTGGACTCTGATTGGTGACATGAGGTGTTCCTGGACTCTGATTGGTGACATGAGGTGTTCCTGGACTCTGATTGGAGACATGAGGTGTTCCCGGACTCTGATTGGTGAGGTGTTCCTGGACTCTGATTGGAGACATGAGGTGTTCCCGGACTCTGATTGGTGACATGAGGTGTTCCTGGACTCTGATTGGAGACATGAGGTGTTCCTGGACTCTGATTGGTGACATGAAGAGTTCCCGGACTCTGATTGGTGACATGAGGTGTTCCTGGACTCTGATTGGTGACATGAGGTGTTCCTGGACTCTGATTGGAGACATGAGGTGTTCCCGGACTCTGATTGGTGACATGAGGTGTTCCTGGACTCTGATTGGAGACATGAGGTGTTCCTGGACTCTGATTGGTGACATGAAGAGTTCCCGGACTCTGATTGGTGACATGAGGTGTTCCTGGACTCTGATTGGTGACATGAGGTGTTCCTGGACTCTGATTGGTGACATGAGGTGTTCCTGGACTCTGATTGGTGACATGAGGTGTTCCTGGACTCTGATTGGTGACATGAGGTGTTCCTGGACTCTGATTGGTGACATGAGGTGTTCCTGGACTCTGATTGGAGACATGAGGTGTTCCTGGACTCTGATTGGTGACATGAGGTGTTCCTGGACTCTGATTGGTGACATGAGGAATTCCCGGACTCTGATTGGTGACATGAGGTGTTCCTGGACTCTGATTGGTGACATGAGGTGTTCCTGGACTCTGATTGGTGACATGAGGTGTTCCTGGACTCTGATTGGTGACATGAGGTGTTCCTGGACTCTGATTGGTGACATGAGGTGTTCCTGGACTCTGATTGGTGACATGAGGTGTTCCTGGACTCTGATTGGTGACATGAGGAATTCCCGGACTCTGATTGGTGACATGAGGTGTTCCTGAACTCTGATTGGTGACATGAGGAATTCCCGGACTCTGATTGGTGACATGAGGTGTTCCTGGACTCTGATTGGTGACATGAGGTGTTCCTGGACTCTGATTGGTGACATGAGGAATTCCCGGACTCTGATTGGTGACATGAGGTGTTCCTGGACTCTGATTGGTGACATGAGGAATTCCCGGACTCTGATTGGTGACATGAGGTGTTCCCGGACTCTGATTGGTGACATGAGGTGTTCCTGGACTCTGATTGGTGACATGAGGTGTTCCTGGACTCTGATTGGTGACATGAGGTGTTCCTGGACTCTGATTGGAGACATGAGGTGTTCTTGGACTCTGATTGGTGACATGAGGTGTTCCTGGACTCTGATTGGTGACATGAGGAATTCCCGGACTCTGATTGGTGACATGAGGAATTCCCGGACTCTGATTGGTGACATGAGGTGTTCCTGGACTCTGGTGACATGAGGTGTTCCCGGACTCTGATTGGTGACATGAGGTGTTCCTGGACTCTGATTGGTGACATGAGGTGTTCCTGGACTCTGATTGGTGACACGAGGTGTTCCCGAACTCTGATTGGTGACATGAGGTGTTCCTGGACTCTGATTGGTGACATGAGGTGTTCCTGGACTCTGATTGGTGAGGTGTTCCTGGACTCTGATTGGTGAGGTGTTCCTGGACTCTGATTGGTGACATGAGGTGTTCCTGGACTCTGATTGGTGACATGAGGTGTTCCCGGACTCTGATTGGTGACACGAGGTGTTCCTGGACTCTGATTGGTGACACGCGGTGTTCCTGGACTCTGATTGGTGACATGAGGTGTTCCTGGACTCTGATTGGTGACATGAGGTGTTCCTGGACTCTGATTGGTGACATGAGGTGTTCCTGGACTCTGATTGGTGACATGAGGTGTTCCTGGACTCTGATTGGTGACATGAGGTGTTCCTGGACTCTGGTGACACGCGGTGTTCCTGGACTCTGATTGGTGACATGAGGTGTTCCCGAACTCTGATTGGTGACACGCGGTGTTCCTGGACTCTGATTGGTGACATGAGGTGTTCCTGGACTCTGATTGGTGACACGAGGTGTTCCTGGACTCTGATTGGTGACATGAGGTGTTCCCGGACTCTGATTGGTGACACGAGGTGTTCCTGGACTCTGATTGGTGACACGCGGTGTTCCTGGACTCTGATTGGTGACATGAGGTGTTCCTGGACTCTGATTGGTGACATGAGGTGTTCCTGGACTCTGGTGACATGAGGTGTTCCTGGACTCTGATTGGTGACATGAGGTGTTCCCGGACTCTGATTGGTGACATGAGGTGTTCCCGGACTCTGATTGGCTCTCTTTTCTAGACTCTGATGTCATATTTGATTTTCCTGGCTCCTGATTGGCTCTTTCCCGGATTCTGATGCTCATATGAAGTATTTCTGGACTCTTATCTCTTATACTCAGTGATTCTGAGTCCTGATTGGCTCTTTCCTGGACTTTGCCCGGTGACATGCGGTGTTCCTGGACTCTGATTGGTTATATTTGGTTTTCCTGGCTCCTGATTGGCTCTTTTCTAGACTCTGATTGGTCACACTTGGTATTCCTGGCACCCGATTGGCTCTCTTTAACAGATTCTGATCACCAAGTCTGATAACTGGTCAGAGCAGGTTTTCCTGGACTGTGATTGGCTGTCAGGTTTGGAGGGGGAGTGGTCTTTCCAGGGACATTCCCGCCTCCAGGCACAGGAAGGAACAGGGAGGGGGCGGGGCCCGGCTGGGTACTGATCTGTGATTGGCGGAAGGTATAGCCTAGCGACAGCCCATCTCCCAATCAGCGAGAGTTGAAATAACAGAGTGAGTGACAGGCGGGGCCCCGCCCAGGGGGAGGAGTGATGTCCGTGTTCTCATTGGAATGACCCCACAGAGCTCAACGGGGGGGAGGAACCATTCCAAGAGGGGGCGGGGTTCATGAATTCCCTCCACATAAATACAATTCTCTCCGCCCACTGCCTCATGGACATCCTGATTGGCGGAGAGCTGTGAGGAGTTAATTTGGTCCAATCAGGGAAAAGGAAGTCCGGATAATTGTGGGGGCGGGGCCGCCGTTCCGTTGCATGTCTCCGCTGAGAGAAGAAACCGGAGGGGCCCCTGTGTGAGGTGGGGGAGGGGTCACTATGGGGAGGGGCCCTGTGTGAGGTGGGGGAGGGGCCCCTGTGTGAGGTGGGGGAGGGGTCACTATGGGGAGGGGCCCTGTGTGAGGTGGGGGAGGGGCCCCTGTGTGAGGTGGGGGAGGGGTCACTATGGGGAGGGGCCCTGTGTGAGGTGGGGGAGGGGCCCCTGTGTGAGGTGGGGGAGGGGTCACTATGGGGAGGTGCCCTGTGTGAGGTGTGGGAGGGGTCACTATGGGGAGGGGCCCTGTGTGAGGTGGGGGAGGGGCCATGTGTGAGTTGGGGGGGTGTCCTGTGGGGGAGGGGCCTGTGTGGGGGAGGTGAGGGGTCACTATGGGGGAGGGGCCTTGTGAGGTGGGGGAGGGGCCATGTGTGAGGTGGGGGAGGGGTCAATATGGGGGAGGGGCCCCTTTGTGAGGTGGGGAGGGGTTCTGTGTGAGGTGGGGGAGGGGCCCTGTGAGGTGGGGGAGGAGTCACTATTGGGAGGGACCCTGTGTGAGGTTGGGGAGGGGCCCCAGTGTGAGGTGGGGGAGGGGTCCTGTGTGAGGTGGGGGAGGGGTCACTATGGGGGAGGGGCTCTGTGTGAGGTGGGGGAGGGGTCACTATGGGGGAGGGGCCCCTGTGTGAGGTGGGGGAGGGGCCCTGTGTGAGGTGGGGGAGGGGCCCCTGTGTGAGGTGGGGAGGGGTCCCTGTGTGAGGTGGGGAGGGGCCCCAGTGTGAGGTGGGGGAGGGGTCCTGTGTGAGGTGGGGGAGGGGTCACTATGGGGGAGGGGCTCTGTGTGAGGTGGGGGAGGGGTCACTATGGGGGAGGGGCCCCTGTGTGAGGTGGGGGAGGGGCCCTGTGTGAGGTGGGGGAGGGGCCCCTGTGTGAGGTGGGGGAGGGGTCCTGTGTGAGGTGGGGGAGGGGTCACTATGGGGGAGGGGCCCCTGTGTGAGGTGGGGGAGGGGTCCCTGTGTGAGGTGGGGGAGGGGTCCCTGTGTGAGGCAGGGGAGGGGCCACTATGTGGGAGGGACGTCTGTGTGAGATGGGGGAGCGGCCCTGTGTGAGGTGGGGGAGGGGTCACTTTGAGGGAGGGGCCCTGTGTGAGGTGGGGGAGGGGTCACGATGGGGGAGGGGCCCTGTGTGAGGTGGGGGAGGGGTCACTTTGAGGGAGGGGCCGTGGGGGAGGGGTCACGATGGGGGAGGGGCCCTGTGTGAGGTGGGGGAGGGGTCACGATGGGGGAGGGGAATTATGGAGAGGTCACTATATCCCTCTCTGGTATTGGTGGGTGGGCGGTCCCTCTCTCTGGATTGGTGAGTGGGCGGTCCCTCTCTCTGGATTGGTGAGTGGGCGGTCCCTCTCTCTGGATTGGTGAGTGGGCGGTCCCTCTCTCTGGATTGGTGAGTGGGCGGTCCCTCTCTCTGGATTGGTGAGTGGGCGGTCCCTCTCTCTGGATTGGTGAGTGGGCGGTCCCTCTCTCTGGATTGGTGAGTGGGCGGTCCCTCTCTCTGGATTGGTGAGTGGGCGGTCCCTCTCTCTGGATTGGTGAGTGGGCGGTCCCTCTCTCTGGATTGGTGAGTGGGCGGTCCCTCTCTCTGGTATTGGTGGGTGGGCGGTCCCTCTCTCAGGTATTGGTGGGTGGGCGGTCCCTCTCTCAGGTATTGGTGGGTGGTCCCTCTCTCAGGTTATGGTGGGTGGGCGGTCCCTATCTCAGGGATTGGTGGGTGGTCCCTCTAGCTGGTAGTGGTGAGCGGTCCCTCTCTGTGGTATTGGTGAGTGGGCGGTCCCTATCTCTGGTATTGGTGGGTGGGCGGTCCCTCTCTCTCGATTTGTGAATGGGCAGTCCCTCTCTCTGGTATTGGTAGTCAGGCGGTCCCTCTCTCTTATTGGTGGGTGGGTGGTCCCTCTCTCAGGTATTGGTGGGTGGGTGGTCCCTCTAGCTGGTAGTGGTGAGCGGTCCCTCTCTCTCTGGTATTGGTGGGTGGGCGGTCCCTCTCTCTGGAATTGGTGGGTGGGCGGTCCCTCTCTCTGGAATTGGTGGGTGGGCGGTCCCTCTCTCTGGAATTGGTGGGTGGGCGGTCCCTCTCTTTGGATTGGTGGGTGGGCGGTCCCTCTCTCTGGTGGGTGGGCGGTCCCTCTCTCTGGTATTGGTGGGTGGACGGTCCCTATCTCTGGTATTGGTGGGTGGGCGGTCGCTCTCTCTGGATTGGTGGGTGGGCGGTCCCTCTCTCTGGTATTGGTGGGTGGGCGGTCCCTCTCTCTGGTATTGGTGGGTGGGCGGTCCCTCTCTCTGGAATTGGTGGGTGGGCGGTCCCTCTCTCTGGAATTGGTGGGTGGGCGGTCCCTCTCTTTGGATTGGTGGGTGGGCGGTCCCTCTCTCTGGAATTGGTGGGTGGGCGGTCCCTCTCTCTGGTATTGGTGGGTGGGCGGTCGCTCTCTCTGGATTGGTGGGTGGGCGGTCCCTCTCTCTGGTATTGGAGGGTGGGCGGTCCCTATCTTTGGTATTGGTGGGTGGGCGGTCCCTCTCTCTGGATTGGTGGGTGGGCGGTCCCTCTCTCTGGTATTGGTGGGTGGGCGGTCCCTCTCTGGTGGGTGGTCGGGCGGTCCCTCTCTCTGGTATTGGTGGTCAGGCGGTCCCTCTCTCAGGTATTGGTGGGCGGTCCCTCTCTCAGTTATTGGTGGGTGGGTGGTCCCTCTAGCTAGTATTGGTGGGCGGTCCCTCTCTCTGGTATTGGTGGGTGGGCGGTCCCTCTCTCTAGTATTGGTGGGTGGGCGGTCCCTCTCTCTGGTGTAGGTGGGCGGTCCCTTTCTCTGGATTGGTGGGCTTTCCCCCTCTCTCTGGTATTGGTGTGTGGGTTGTCCCTCTAGCTGGTATTGGTGGGCGGTCCCTCTAGCTGGTATTGGTGGGTGGGCGGTCCCTTTCTCTGGATTGGTGGGTGGGTGGTCCCACTCTCTGGTATTGGTGGGTGGGCGGTCCCTCTCTCTGGTATTGGTAGGTGGGCGGTCCCTCTCTCTTATTGGCGGGTGGGCGGTCCCTCTCTCAGTATTGGTGAGTGGGCGGTCCCTCTCTCTGGTATTGGTGGGTGGGCGGTCCCTCACTCTAGTATTGGTGGGTGGGCGGTCTCTCACTCTAGTATTGGTGGGTGGGCGGTCCCTCTCTCTGGTATTGGTGGGTGGGCGGTCCCTCTCTCTGGTATTGGTGGGTGGGCGGTCCCTCTCTCTGGATTGGTGGGTGGGTGGTCCCTCTAGCTGGTATTGGTGGGCGGTCCCTCTCTCTGGTATTGGTGGGTGGGCGGTCCCTCTCTCTGGTATTGGTGGGTGGGCGGTCCCTCTCTCTGGTATTGGTGGGCGGTCCCTCTCTCTAGTATTGGTGGGTGGGCGGTCCCTCTCTCTGGTATTGGTGGGTGGGCGGTCCCTCTAGCTGGTATTGGTGGGTGGGCGGTCCCTTTCTCTGGTATTGGTGGGTGGGTGGTCACTCTCTCTGGATTGGTGGGTGGTCCCTCTAGCTGGTATTGGTGGGCGGTCCCTCTCTCTGGTATTGGTGGGTGGGCGGTCCCTTTCTCTGGATTGGTGGGTGGGTGGTCCCTCTCTCTGGTACTGGTGGATGGGCGGTCCCTCTCTCTGGTATTGGGGGGTGGGTGGTCCCTCTCTCTGGATTGGTGGGTGGGCGGTCCCTCTCTCTGGTATTGGTGGGTGGGCGGTCCCTCTCTCTGGTATTGGTAGTCAGGCGGTCCCTCTCTCTTATTGGTGGGTGGGCGGTCCCTCTCTCAGGTATTGGTGGGTGGTCCCTCTCTCAGGTTATGGTGGGTGGGTGGTCCCTCTAGCTGGTAGTGGTGAGCGGTCCCTCTCTGTGGTATTGGTGAGTGGGCGGTCCCTATCTCTGGTATTGGTGGGTGGGCGGTCCCTCTCTCTCGATTTGTGAATGGGCAGTCCCTCTCTCTGGTATTGGTAGTCAGGCGGTCCCTCTCTCTTATTGGTGGGTGGGTGGTCCCTCTCTCAGGTATTGGTGGGTGGGTGGTCCCTCTAGCTGGTAGTGGTGAGCGGTCCCTCTCTCTGGTATTGGTGAGTGGGCGGTCCCTCTCTCTGGTATTGGTGGGTGGGCGGTCCCTCTCTCTGGAATTGGTGGGTGGGCGGTCCCTCTCTCTGGAATTGGTGGGTGGGCGGTCCCTCTCTCTAGTATTGGTGGGTGGGCGGTCCCTCTCTCTGGTATTGATGGGTGGGCGGTCCCTCTCTCTGGTATTGGTAGGTGGGCGGTCCCTCTCTCTGGTATTGGTGGGTGGGCGGTCCCTCTCTCTGGTATTGGTGGGTGGGCGGTCCATCTCTCTAGTATTGGTGGGTGGACGGCCCCTCTCTCTAGTATTGGTGGGTGGGCGGCCCCTCGCTCTGGTATTGGTGGGTGGGTGGTCCCTCGCTCTGGTATTGGTGGGTGGGCGGTCCCTCTCTCTGGTATTGGTGGGTGGGCGGTCCCTCTCTCTGGATTGGTGGGTGGGTCGTCCCTCTAGCTGGTATTGGTGGGCGATCCCTCTCTCTGGTATTGGTGGGTGGGCGGTCCCTCTCTCTGGTATTGGTGGGTAGGCGGTCCCTCTCTCTGGATTGGTGGGTGGGCGGTCCCTCTCTCTGGTATTGGTGGGTAGGCGGTCCCTCTCTCTGGATTGGTGGGTGGGCGGTCCCTCTCTCTGGTATTGGTGGGTGGGCGGTCCTTCTAGCTAGTATTGGTGGGTGGGCGGTCCCTTTCTCTGGTATTGGTGGGTGGGCGGTCCCTTTCTCTAGTATTGGTGAGTGGGCGGTCCCTCTCTGGTATAGGTGGGCGGTCCCTTTCTCTGGATTGGTGGGTGGGTGGTCCCTCTCTCTGGATTGGTGGGTGGGTGGTCCCTCTAGCTGGTATTGGTGGGCGGTCCCTCTCTCTGGTATTGGTGGGTGGGTGGTCCCTTTCTCTGGATTGGTGGGTGGGCGGTCCCTCTCTCTGGTATTGGTGTCTGGGCGGTCCCCCTCACTCTGGTATTGGTGGGTGGGCGGTCCCTCTCTCTGGTATTGGTGGGTGGGCGGTCCCTCTCTCTGGTATTGGTGGGTGGGCGGTCCCTCTCTCTGGTATTGGTGGGTGGGCGGTACCTCTAGCTGGTATTGGTGGGTAGGCGGTCCCTTTCTCTGGATTGGTGGGTGGGCGGTCCCACTCTCTGTTATTGGTGGGTGGGCGGTCCCTCTCTCTGTTATTGGTGGGTGGGCGGTCCCTTTCTCTGGATTGGTGGGTGTGTGGTCCCACTCTCTGGTATTGGTGAGTGGGCGGTCCCTCTCTCTGGTATTGGTAGTCAGGCAGTCCCTCTTTCTTATTGGTGGGTGGGCGGTCCCTCTCTCAGGTATTGGTGGGTGGGTGGTCCCTCTAGCTGGTAGTGGTGAGCGGTCCCTCTCTCTGGTATTGGTGGGTGGGCGGTCCCTCTAGCTGGTATTGGTGGGTAAGCGGTCCCTCTCTCTGGATTGGTGGGTGGGCGGTCGCTCTCTGGTATTGGTGGGTGGGCGGTCGCTCTCTGGTATTGGTGGGTGGGCGGTCCCTCTCTCTGGTATTGGTGGGTGGGCGGTCCCTCTCTCTAGTATTGGTGGGTGGGCGGTCCCTCTCTCTAGTATTGGTGGGTGGGCGGTCCCTCTCTCTGGTATTGGTGGGTGGGCGGTCCCTCTCTCTGGTATTGGTGGGTGGGCGGTCCCTCTCTCTGGTATTGGTGGGTGGGCGGTCCCTCTCTCTGGTATTGGTGGGTGGGCGGTCCCTCTCTCTAGTATTGGTGGGTGGGCGGCCCCTCTCTCTTGATTGGTGGGTGGGCGGCCCCTCTCTCTTGATTGGTGGGTGGGCGGCCCCTCTCTCTTGATTGGTGGGTGGGCGGTCCCTCTCTCTTGATTGGTGGGTGGGCGGTCCCTCTCTCTTGATTGGTGGGTGGGCAGTCCCCCTCTCTGGTATTGTTGGGTGGGCGGTCCCTCCCTCTGGTATTGGTGGGTGGGCGGTCCCTCCCTCTGGTATTGGTGGGTGGGCGGTCCCTCTCTTTGGATTGGAGGGTGGGTGGTCCCTTTCTCTGGGATAGATGGGTGGTGGCCCCTCTCCCAGATTGGTGGGTGATCCCTGTCTCTGGCATTGGTAGGTGGGCGGTCCCTCTCTCTGGTATTGGTGGGTGGGCGGTCCCTCTCTTTTGATTGGTGGGTGGGCGGTCCCTTTCTCTGGGATAGGTGGGTGGTGGCCCCTCTCCCAGATTGGTGGGTGATCCCTATTTCTTGCATTGGTAGGTGGGCGGTCCCTCTCTCTGGATTGGTCGGTGTGATAATAATTTGTTTTCCTCCTTTCAGGATGAAGCAGCTTCCTCTGGCTATGGAAGATCTGGCGAGGAGCCTCCCAGGAGGTCAGAGACCCCAACACAGCATGCGGGTATTTACCCTCCCCCTCCTCCCCCTTCCTGACATGGAAGTCAGAAGGTCATGTCGGGCCCCCAGAGGATGATTGTGATGGTGGAGGTCCACATTAGCAAAAATAAAATAAAGGTGACAGAGCAGAGGGATAGAGTCATAGGAAAGAGAGGCGGGATGATGGGGTAGAGAGGCGGGGTCATAGGGCAGAGAGGCGGTGTCATAGGGCAGAGAGGCGGTGTCATAGAGCAGAGAGGCGGTGTTATAGGGCAGAGAGGCCGTGTCATAGGGCAGGGAGGCGGGGTCATAGGGCAGGGAGGCGGGGTCATAGGGCAGGGAGGCGGGGTCATAGGGCAGAGAGGCGGGGTCATAGGGAAGAGAGGCGGGGTCATAGTGCAGAGAGGCATGGTCATAGGGCAGGGAGGCGAGATCATAGGGCAGGGAGGCATGGTCATAGGGCAGGGAGGCGAGGTCATAGGGCAGAGAGGCGGGGTCATAGTGCAGAGAGGCGGGGTCATAGTGCAGAGAGGCATGGTCATAGGGCAGAGAGGCATGGTCATAGGGCAGAGAGGCGGGGTGATAGTGCAGAGAGGCGGGGTCATAAGTCAGGGAGGCGGGGTCATAGGGCAGAGAGGCGGGGTCATAGGGCAGAGAGGCGGGGTCATAGGGCAGAGAGGCAAGGTCATAGGGCAGAGAGGCAAGGTCATAGGGCAGAGAGGCGGGGTCATAGGGTAGAGAGGCAAGATCATAGAGCAGAGAGGCATGGTCATAGGGCAGAGAGGCGGGGTCATAGGGCAGAGAGGCGGGGTCATAGGGCAGAGAGGCGGGGTCATAGGGCAGAGAGGCGGGGTCATAGGGTAGAGAGGCAAGATCATAGGGCAGAGAGGCGGGGTCATAGGGCAGAGAGGCGGGGTCATAGGGCAGAGAAGCGAGGTCATAGGGCAGAGAGGCAGGGTCATAGGGTAGAGAGGCAAGATCATAGGGCAGAGAGGCGGGGTCATAGGGCAGAGAGGCGGGTCATAGGGCAGAGAGGCGGGATCATAGGGCAGAGAGGCAAGGTCATAGGGCAGAGAGGCGGGGTCATAGGGTAGAGAGGCAAGATCATAGAGCAGAGAGGCGGGGCCATAGGGCAGATAGGAGGGGTCATAGGGCAGGGAGTTGGGGCCCCAACGTCAGAGTAGAGTGTATGAAGTTTGTGATCCTGTAGTTCCCTTGGATGATGCCGCCTCCCTCTACTGCCATCACAGATCAGTGTACCGCTCTGCTGTCAGGACCATGTAACTGCAGTGACCAATCAAAGCAGACCACATGACAATTGTCAGTGTGAACCGTCTTGTCAGTGTGAACCGTCTGCGATTCAGGTGCGATGCAACACTGCAGCCTTTCCAGACTCGGGGCAAGTAAAGATCCCGTGACTTCTCCGCACTCCAAGTATGGAACCTCAACTCCATGGCAGCTCCTTGGACCCAATCAGGTCGTCATCTTGCCAGGGACAACATCCTTCACCTTCCCCTTTAATTGGGGTTGGCACAACCAGTTTACACCAGTCCACACCCTGCTGGGCTCTCTGGCCGGGGGTCTCGCCCGGGTGGTGACATGCCCTCTAGCCATAGTATCCACTTGCTGACCAATCAGTATTTTTTGCTAGAAAATTACTTAGAACCCCTAAACATTATATATAACCCTAGAGCAGTGGTTCTCAACTCCAGTCCTCAGGACCCACCAACAGGCCAGGTTTGGAAGATAGCTGAAATACATCACAGGTGATATCACTTGATGCTCAGTGATTGCGGTATTCTAGTCTGCAACTCCCCAAGGTAATACTTAAAATCTGGCCTGTTGGTGGGTCCCGAGGACTGGAGTTGAGAACCACTGCCCTAGAGAATAAAATGGGGGTCGTTGCAATACTAATTTATTAAACGCAATTTTTGTTTGGGGGGAAAAAATACACTTTAGGCTGGGTTCACACCTTCGCCGCTTCCGTCACAAAGCAGGGGGTCCGGTGCGTGCTGGTTCACCGCTAGAGGTCCGATTTGAGCCCAAATTTTTTTTTCCAATTACAAGACATGTATACATGTCAAGAGATGACAGGTCCTCTTTATGGAGATCTCATGTAATAGAAATAAGAGATGACAGGTCCTCTTTATGGAGAGATCTCATGTAATAGAAATAAGAGATGACAGGTCCTCTTTATGGAGATCTCATGTAATAGAAATAAGAGATGACAGGTCCTCTTTATGGAGAGATCTCATGTAATAGAAATAAGAGATGACAGGTCCTCTTTATGGAGATCTCATGTAATAGAAATAAGAGATGACAGGTCCTCTTTATGGAGAGATCATGTAATAGACATAAGAGATGACAGGTCCTCTTTATGGAGATCTCATGTAATAGAAATAAGAGATGACAGGTCCTCTTTATGGAGAGATCTCATGTAATAGACATAAGAGATGACAGGTCCTCTTTATGGAGATCTCATGTAATAGAAATAAGAGATGACAGGTCCTCTTTATGGAGATCTCATGTAATAGAAATAAGAGATGACAGGTCCTCTTTATGGAGATCTCATGTAATAGAAATAAGAGATGACAGGTCCTCTTTATGGAGAGATCTCATGTAATAGAAATAAGAGATGACAGGTCCTCTTTATGGAGATCTCATGTAATAGAAATAAGAGACGACAGGTCCTCTTTATGGAGAGATCTCATGTAATAGAAATAAGAGATGACAGGTCCTCTTTATGGAGAGATCTCATGTAATAGAAATAAGAGATGACAGGTCCTCTTTATGGAGATCTCATGTAATAGAAATAAGAGATGACAGGTCCTCTTTATGGAGATCTCATGTAATAGAAATAAGAGACGACAGGTCCTCTTTATGGAGAGATCTCATGTAATAGAAATAAGAGATGACAGGTCCTCTTTATGGAGATCTCATGTAATAGAAATAAGAGATGACAGGTCCTCTTTATGGAGATCTCATGTAATAGAAATAAGAGATGACAGGTCCTCTTTATGGAGAGATCTCATGTAATAGAAATAAGAGATGACAGGTCCTCTTTATGGAGAGATCTCATGTAATAGAAATAAGAGATGACAGGTCCTCTTTATGGAGAGATCTCATGTAATAGAAATAAGAGATGACAGGTCCTCTTTATGGAGAGATCTCATGTAATAGAAATAAGAGATGACAGGTCCTCTTTATGGAGAGATCTCATGTAATAGAAATAAGAGATGACAGGTCCTCTTTATGGAGATCTCATGTAATAGAAATAAGAGATGACAGGTCCTCTTTATGGAGAGATCTCATGTAATAGAAATAAGAGATGACAGGTCCTCTTTATGGGGATCTCATGTAATAGAAATAAGAGATGACAGGTCCTCTTTATGGAGAGATCTCATGTAATAGAAATAAGAGATGACAGGTCCTCTTTATGGAGAGATCTCATGTAATAGAAATAAGAGATGACAGGTCCTCTTTATGGAGAGATCTCATGTAATAGAAATAAGAGATGACAGGTCCTCTTTATGGAGATCTCATGTAATAGAAATAAGAGATGACAGGTCCTCTTTATGGAGATCTCATGTAATAGAAATAAGAGATGACAGGTCCTCTTTATGGAGATCTCATGTAATAGAAATAAGAGATGACAGGTCCTCTTTATGGAGAGATCTCATGTAATAGAAATAAGAGATGACAGGTCCTCTTTATGGAGAGATCTCATGTAATAGAAATAAGAGATGACAGGTCCTCTTTATGGAGATCTCATGTAATAGAAATAAGAGATGACAGGTCCTCTTTATGGAGAGATCTCATGTAATAGAAATAAGAGATGACAGGTCCTCTTTATGGAGATCTCATGTAATAGAAATAAGAGATGACAGGTCCTCTTTATGGAGAGATCTCATGTAATAGAAATAAGAGATGACAGGTCCTCTTTATGGAGAGATCATGTAATAGAAATAAGAGGTGACAGGTCCTCTTTATGGAGAGATCTCATGTAATAGAAATAAGAGATGACAGGTCCTCTTTATGGAGATCTCGTGTAATAGAAATAAGAGATGACAGGTCCTCTTTATGGAGAGATCTCATGTAATAGAAATAAGAGATGACAGGTCCTCTTTATGGAGATCTCATGTAATAGAAATAAGAGATGACAGGTCCTCTTTATGGAGATCTCATGTAATAGAAATAAGAGATGACAGGTCCTCTTTATGGAGAGATCTCATGTAATAGAAATAAGAGGTGACAGGTCCTCTTTATGGAGATCTCATGTAATAGAAATAAGAGATGACAGGTCCTCTTTATGGAGATCTCATGTAATAGAAATAAGAGACGACAGGTCCTCTTTATGGAGAGATCTCATGTAATAGAAATAAGAGATGACAGGTCCTCTTTATGGAGAGATCTCATGTAATAGAAATAAGAGATGACAGGTCCTCTTTATGGAGATCTCATGTAATAGAAATAAGAGATGACAGGTCCTCTTTATGGAGATCTCATGTAATAGAAATAAGAGACGACAGGTCCTCTTTATGGAGAGATCTCATGTAATAGAAATAAGAGATGACAGGTCCTCTTTATGGAGAGATCTCATATAATAGAAATAAGAGATGACAGGTCCTCTTTATGGAGATCTCATGTAATAGAAATAAGAGATGACAGGTCCTCTTTATGGAGATCATGTAATAGAAATAAGAGATGACAGGTCCTCTTTATGGAGAGATCTCATGTAATAGAAATAAGAGATGACAGGTCCTCTTTATGGAGATCTCATGTAATAGAAATAAGAGATGACAGGTCCTCTTTATGGAGAGATCTCATGTAATAGAAATAAGAGATGACAGGTCCTCTTTATGGGGATCTCATGTAATAGAAATAAGAGATGACAGGTCCTCTTTATGGAGATCTCATGTAATAGAAATAAGAGATGACAGGTCCTCTTTATGGAGATCTCATGTAATAGAAATAAGAGATGACAGGTCCTCTTTATGGAGAGATCTCATGTAATAGAAATAAGAGATGACAGGTCCTCTTTATGGAGATCTCATGTAATAGAAATAAGAGATGACAGGTCCTCTTTATGGAGAGATCTCATGTAATAGAAATAAGAGATGACAGGTCCTCTTTATGGGGATCTCATGTAATAGAAATAAGAGATGACAGGTCCTCTTTATGGAGATCTCATGTAATAGAAATAAGAGATGACACGCCCTCTTTATGGAGATCTCATGTAATAGAAATAAGAGATGACAGGTCCTCTTTATGGAGAGATCTCATGTAATAGAAATAAGAGATGACAGGTCCTCTTTATGGAGAGATCTCATGTAATAGAAATAAGAGATGACAGGTCCTCTTTATGGAGATCTCATGTAATAGAAATAAGAGATGACAGGTCCTCTTTATGGAGATCTCATGTAATAGAAATAAGAGATGACAGGTCCTCTTTATGGAGATCTCATGTAATAGAAATAAGAGATGACAGGTCCTCTTTATGGAGAGATCTCATGTAATAGAAATAAGAGATGACAGGTCCTCTTTATGGAGAGATCATGTAATAGAAATAAGAGATGACAGGTCCTCTTTATGGAGAGATCTCATGTAATAGAAATAAGAGATGACAGGTCCTCTTTATGGAGAGATCTCATGTAATAGAAATAAGAGATGACAGGTCCTCTTTATGGAGATCTCATGTAATAGAAATAAGAGATGACAGGTCCTCTTTATGGAGATCTCATGTAATAGAAATAAGAGATGACAGGTCCTCTTTATGGAGAGATCTCATGTAATAGAAATAAGAGATGACAGGTCCTCTTTATGGAGATCTCATGTAATAGAAATAAGAGATGACAGGTCCTCTTTATGGAGAGATCTCATGTAATAGAAATAAGAGATGACAGGTCCTCTTTATGGAGATCTCATGTAATAGAAATAAGAGATGACAGGTCCTCTTTATGGAGATCTCATGTAATAGAAATAAGAGATGACAGGTCCTCTTTTTGGAGATCTCATGTAATAGACATAAGAGATGACAGGTCCTCTTTATGGAGATCTCATGTAATAGAAATAAGAGATGACAGGTCCTCTTTATGGAGATCTCATGTAATAGAAATAAGAGATGACAGGTCCTCTTTATGGAGAGATCTCATGTAATAGAAATAAGAGATGACAGGTCCTCTTTATAGAGATCTCATGTAATAGAAATAAGAGATGACAGGTCCTCTTTATGGAGAGATCTCATGTAATAGAAATAAGAGATGACAGGTCCTCTTTATGGAGAGATCTCGTGTAATAGAAATAAGAGATGACAGGTCCTCTTTATGGAGATCTCATGTAATAGAAATAAGAGATGACAGGTCCTCTTTATGGAGAGATCTCATGTAATAGAAATAAGAGATGACAGGTCCTCTTTATGGAGATCTCATGTAATAGAAATAAGAGATGACAGGTCCTCTTTATGGAGAGATCTCATGTAATAGAAATAAGAGATGACAGGTCCTCTTTATGGAGATCTCATGTAATAGAAATAAGAGATGACAGGTCCTCTTTATGGAGATCTCATGTAATAGAAATAAGAGATGACAGGTCCTCTTTATGGAGAGATCTCATGTAATAGAAATAAGAGATGACAGGTCCTCTTTATGGAGAGATCTCGTGTAATAGAAATAAGAGATGACAGGTCCTCTTTATGGAGATCTCATGTAATAGAAATAAGAGATGACAGGTCCTCTTTATGGAGATCTCATGTAATAGAAATAAGAGATGACAGGTCCTCTTTATGGAGAGATCATGTAATAGAAATAAGAGATGACAGGTCCTCTTTATGGAGATCTCATGTAATAGAAATAAGAGATGACAGGTCCTCTTTATGGAGATCTCATGTAATAGAAATAAGAGATGACAGGTCCTCTTTATGGAGAGATCTCATGTAATAGAAATAAGAGATGACAGGTCCTCTTTATGGAGATCTCGTGTAATAGAAATAAGAGATGACAGGTCCTCTTTATGGAGAGATCTCATGTAATAGAAATAAGAGATGACAGGTCCTCTTTATGGAGAGATCTCATGTAATAGAAATAAGAGATGACAGGTCCTCTTTATGGAGATCTCGTGTAATAGAAATAAGAGATGACAGGTCCTCTTTATGGAGATCTCATGTAATAGAAATAAGAGATGACAGGTCCTCTTTATGGAGATCTCATGTAATAGAAATAAGAGATGACAGGTCCTCTTTATGGAGATCTCATGTAATAGAAATAAGAGATGACAGGTCCTCTTTATGGAGAGATCTCATGTAATAGAAATAAGAGATGACAGGTCCTCTTTATGGAGATCTCGTGTAATAGAAATAAGAGATGACAGGTCCTCTTTATGGAGATCTCGTGTAATAGAAATAAGAGATGACAGGTCCTCTTTATGGAGAGATCTCATGTAATAGAAATAAGAGATGACAGGTCCTCTTTATGGAGATCTCATGTAATAGAAATAAGAGATGACAGGTCCTCTTTATGGAGAGATCTCATGTAATAGAAATAAGAGATGACAGGTCCTCTTTATGGAGATCTCATGTAATAGAAATAAGAGATGACAGGTCCTCTTTATGGAGAGATCTCATGTAATAGAAATAAGAGATGACAGGTCCTCTTTATGGAGATTTCATGTAATAGAAATAAGAGATGACAGGTCCTCTTTATGGAGAGATCTCATGTAATAGAAATAAGAGATGACAGGTCCTCTTTATGGAGATCTCATGTAATAGAAATAAGAGATGACAGGTCCTCTTTATGGAGAGATCATGTAATAGAAATAAGAGATGACAGGTCCTCTTTATGGAGATCTCGTGTAATAGAAATAAGAGATGACAGGTCCTCTTTATGGAGATCTCATGTAATAGAAATAAGAGATGACAGGTCCTCTTTATGGAGATCTCATGTAATAGAAATAAGAGATGACAGGTCCTCTTTATGGAGAGATCTCATGTAATAGAAATAAGAGATGACAGGTCCTCTTTATGGAGATCTCATGTAATAGAAATAAGAGATGACAGGTCCTCTTTATGGAGATCTCATGTAATAGAAATAAGAGATGACAGGTCCTCTTTATGGAGATCTCATGTAATAGAAATAAGAGATGACAGGTCCTCTTTATGGAGAGATCTCATGTAATAGAAATAAGAGATGACAGGTCCTCTTTATGGAGATCTCGTGTAATAGAAATAAGAGATGACAGGTCCTCTTTATGGAGAGATCTCATGTAATAGAAATAAGAGATGACAGGTCCTCTTTATGGAGATCTCATGTAATAGAAATAAGAGATGACAGGTCCTCTTTATGGAGATCTCATGTAATAGAAATAAGAGATGACAGGTCCTCTTTATGGAGAGATCTCATGTAATAGAAATAAGAGATGACAGGTCCTCTTTATGGAGATCTCATGTAATAGAAATAAGAGATGACAGGTCCTCTTTATGGAGATATTGGGGGGGGGGGGGTGGGGGTCAAAAAGACCCCAAATCTCTCCTCTACCTTTTAAAAGCAAAACATGAAGAAAAAAAATAGATCTTTTGCTTTAAAGAAAAGTACTTCTGCCCTAGAGTGGAAGTGATGTCATGACGTCACTCCGGTCCTCCAAGACCATAGAGGCGATCAGAGACTATCCGGTCTCTGTTCTCCTCTATGGCCAGCCCCGTGACCGATCGGATCGTTCCTCAGGATTATTCTGACCAGCAGCTACAGTCGCCCCTTAACATCCATTGATGGCTGCCCTTCATCCTGCGTCAGCTGTCTCCCAGACCCGCCGATCCGTGGTGGGTTATGTCCCTCAGAGGAGATCTCTCCACCCATTGGGGTGGGGCCCTTCTCTACAGAGTGGGTGGAGCAGACGTCTGGAGCCCCACCTCCTTCAGTTGTGATGGTTGGAAGCCTCTAAGCTGGTGTCTGGTACAGGTCTGTTGTCCATACAGATGGTATCCTTCCTGGGAAGAGGGGGGGGGGGGGGGGGGGGGGGGGGGGCTGCATCCAATCAGCGCCCAACTTGGCTTGGTCTTAGAGGGGCGAGGTCTCTTTGGACCCCACCTTGATGGCATCATTGTGAAGGACATCACTGGAGGTTGGAGCGTTCACCAGCCTCAGAGTGAGGAGTCCCGGGAAAGGCCAGCTGATGGCCATCCTTCTCCTTCACCCACCCCTGAAGTAGGCACACTCAGGCCCCCTAGGTCTGGTTCTTCGGCAACCCGCAAGGCTGGAAGCAAGAAATCTGCTGAGCCTTCAGAGAAGTCTTTCCAGGAAGGTGCACTCCCACTTCTCTAAGTTTGGGGGGTGGTTGCTGTTCTTAGTGGGTCCTTGGGTGCTTGCCTGTCAATCATCTGGGTGCACAACCAGACCATCACCTGACCTTTTTGGGGTCTCCACAAGTCAGGGGCTCTTGTGTCTCCTGTGTCAGGTCAGCATCAGGAGCTGTGTCCCTCCCCAGAACAATTCTCCTACCTTGTGGTATGTAATATAATAATGTGTGACTGTGAGGGGGGACATTAGAGTGTAAGCTCCTGTGGTGCAGAGGGAGAGGCCACACATTGGACAGTAGGTGGCAGTGTTGTCTATAGAATGTGATGTGAACTAAGTGATGGGATGTGTATGTAGCAGTGTATATACAGTATCTGACAAAAGTAAGTACACCCCTCAGTGACATTTATGTAAATCTTTTCTTCTCTCTTTTCATGTGACAACACTGAAGAAATGACACTTGTCTACAATGTAAAGTAGTGAGTGTACAGCTTGTATAACAGTGTAAATTTGCTGTCCCCTAAAAATAACTCAACACACAGCCATTAATGTCTAAACCGCTGGCAACAAAAGTCAGTACACCCCTAAGTGAAAATCTCCAAATTGGGCCCAATTAGCCATTTTCCCTCCCCGGTGTCATGTGACTCGTTAGTATTACAAGTTCTCAGGTGTGAATGGGGAGCAGGTGTGTTAAATTTGGTGTTATCGCTCTCACTCTCTCATACTGGTCACTGGAAGTACAACATGGCACCTCATGGCAAAGAACTCTCTGAGGATCTGAAGAAAAGAATTGTTGCTCTACATAAAGATGGCCTAGGCTATAAGAAGATTGCCAAGACCCTGAAACTGAGCTGCAGCACGGTGGCCAAGACCATACAGCGGTATAACAGGACAGGTTCCCCTCAGAACAGGCCTCGCCATGGTCCACCAAAGAAGTTGAGGTCACGTGCTCAGCGTCATATCCAGAGGTTGTCTTTGGGAAATAGACGTATGAGTGCTGCCAGCATTGCTGCAGAGGTTGTAGGGGTGGGGGGTCAGCCTGTCAGTGCTCAGACCATACGCCGCACACTGCATCAAATTGGTCTGCATGGCTGTCATCCCAGAAGGAAGCCTCTTCTAAAGATGATGTACAAGAAAGTCCACAAACAGTTTGCTGAAGACAAGCAGACTAAGGAGATGGATTACTGGAACCATGTCCTGTGGTCTGATGAGACCAAGATAAACGTATTTGGTTCAGATGGTGAGAAGCGTGTGTGGGGGCAACCAGGTGAGGAGGACAAAGACAAATGTGTCTTGTCTACAGTCAAGCATGGTGGTGGGAGTGTCATGGTCTGGGGCTGCATGAGTGCTGCCGGCACTGGGGGGCTACAGATCATTGAGGGAACCATGAATGCCAACATGTACTGTGACATACTGAAGCAGAGCATGATCCCCTCCCTTCAGAGACTGGACCGCAGGGCAGTATTCCAACATGATCACCACCCCAAACACACCTCCAAGACCACCACTGCCTTGCTAAAGAAGCTGAGGGTAAAGGTGATGGACTGGCCAAGCATGTCTCCAGACCTAAACCCTATTGATCATCTGTGGGACATCCTCAAACGGAAGGTGGAGGAGCGCAAGGTCTCTAACATCCACCAGCTCTGTGATGTCATCATGGAGGAGGGGAAGAGGACTCCAGTGACAACCTGTGAAGCTCTGGTGACCTCCATGCCCAAGAGGGTTAAGGCAGTGCTGGAAAATAATGGTGGCCACACAAAATATTGACACTTTGGGCCCAATTTGGAGATTTTCACTTAGGGGTGTACTGACTTTTGTGGCCAGCGGTTTAGACATTAATGGCTGTGTGTTGAGTTATTTTGAGGGGACAGCAAATTTACACTGTTATACAAGCTGTACACTCACTACTTTACATTGTAGACAAGTGTCATTTCTTCAGTGTTGTCACATGAAAAGATAGAAGAAAAGATTTACATAAATGTCACTGAGGGGTGTACTTACTTTTGTCAGATACTATGTATGTATGTGTGTGTATATATATATATATATATATATATATATATATATATATATATATATATATATATATATATATATATTATAGTGTATATGTTGGCTGAGCGCAGGCCGCTCTCTGGAATAATCTTCTTATATCTTCTATAAATCTCAGGCTCTGCTCCGCCATGCCATCTCCTACATCCAGTTCCTGCAGAAGAGGATTCGAGACACGCAGGACACGTTGGTGCCGTATAGCAGCCAGCTGGGTAAGAATGGAGCTTACAGGGGGAGGGGCCTCAGAGAAGGCGGGGCCAGTGAAGGTCCAATTGTGGATCCATAATACTGTGCCCACCAGTGATGGGACGAGGTTCTGAAGCCCCCCAATGTGAAAGGGTCCCCCCCACAGGAGCTGGAAGAAGGGATGGGCCAGGGACTATTCAGGGGGTCCTAGGAGGGGAGTGAACCTCAGGTGAGATAATCCAGGGATAGCTCCACACTACAAATCCCATGAGACATCGCAAGACTCTGACAGCCGCAAGGATGATGGGATTTGTAGTGGAGGAGTTTCCACCCCTGAGATAAACTATAGGGGCCCTGGAAGTACAGAGGCAGAACACGGCAGAGGTCATGTGACAGAAGGAAGCGGGGGGTTCCTTCTGGTGATAATCCTCACTCTGGGGGGGGGGGGGGAGTGGTGGTTTGTGGGTCTAAAATACAGAATAACAATCCATTGTATGAAGGAGGACCTGTCACACCGGGTTGGGGGTGGGGGGGTGCCCGTATTCTGCATTCTTCTTCTGGTGCCAACCTGTATCTACATCTGAGACCTGAGCTGAGGCAGTGCATGTGAATGGAGACATTGGGGGTGTAAATGGCCTCAGTGGTTCCAGATCTGCTCAGAAAGAGCCAGACCGACCACTCATACACACAGGGCCCCCCTCAGATTACCTGTATTAGGGGAGATATTGGGGTACAGAGCCTTTCGAGCTGATAAAGGCCATTAGAGGGTATATTGGAGTACAATGCCATTCAAGATGATATTGGGGTACAGGCCATCCAAGTTTATATTTAGGTACAGGAAATGAGAGGAGGTATTGGGGTACAGGTCATTAGAGGAGGTATTGGGGTACAGGTCATCCAAGTTTTATATTTAGGTACAGGACATGAGAGGCGATATTGGGGTACAGGTCATCCAAGATGTTGGGGTAAAGTCCATGATGCCATGATGGGAGATATTGGGGTACAATGCTATTTAAGGTGTCCTAGGGGTAGAAGCCATCCAAGATGATATTGGGGTACAGGCCAACCAGGGTTATATTTAGGTACAGGCCATTAGAGGAGATATTGGGGTGCAGCCCAATCAAGGTGTCATAGGGTTACATGCCTTCCAAGATGATATTTGGGTACAGACAATCCAAGGTTATATTGTATGGCATGAGGGGAGATATTGGGGTATAGGCCATCTAAAGTGTCAATGGGGTACAGACCATTAGAGGCGATATTGAGGCTCAGGCTATCCAAGGTAATATAGGGGTACAGGTCATGGAGATATTGGGGTACAATGCGATTCAAGGTGTCATAGAGGTACAGACCATCCAAGATTACATTGAGGTACAGGCCATCCAGGGTTATATTCGTGTACAGGCCATTAGAGGAAGATTTGGAGTACAGGCCATTAGAGGAGGATGTGGGGTACAGGCCATTAGAGGAGGATTTGGGGTACAGGCCATTAGAGGGGGGATTTGGGGTACAGGCCATTGGAGGAGGATTTGGGGTACAGGCCATTAGAGGAGGATTTGGGGTACAGGCCATTAGAGGAAGATTTGGAGTACATGCCATTAGAGGAGGATTTGGGGTACAGGCCATTAGAGGAGGATGTGGGGTACAGGCCATTAGAGGAGGATTTGGGGTACAGGCCATTAGAGGGGGGATTTGGGGTACAGGCCATTGGAGGAGGATTTGGGGTACAGGCCATTAGAGGAGGATTTGGGGTACAGGCCATTAGAGGAGGATTTGGGGTACAGGCCATTAGAGGAGGATTTGGGGTACATGCTATTAGAGGAGGATTTGGGGTACATGCTATTAGAGGAGGGTTTGGGGTACAGGCCATTGGAGGAGGATTTGGGGTACATGCTATTAGAGGAGGATTTGGGGTACATGCTATTAGAGGAGGATTTGGGCCATTGGAGGAGGATTTGGGGTACAGGCTATTAGAGGAGGATTTGGGATACAGGCCATTAGAGGAGGATTTGGGGTACAGGCCATTAGAGGAGGATTTGGGGTACAAGCCATTAGAGGGGGATTTGGGGTACAGGTCATCAGAAGTGATACGTGTCATGTCCTTGCAGGTTTCTGGCCCCTCTGGACCCCCCGACGTTCACTC
>JBBDGP010005940.1:0-59062 GCA_037952835.1 Lithobates septentrionalis | reverse complement strand
TCCACCTCAACTGTCACTATTGCCACAATATGTTCACCGGGAAGCCGGAGATCTTAGATTGGCAGGTAAGTTCTTCCGGGAATGTCGGGGGTGGGGGGGGGCGGGGAAGGTGCTGGCGATGAGTTTGTATGAGAATTGTGTCTCCTCTCCACCTCCAGGATCACGTCTACCAGTTCTGTTGTAAGGATTGCTGTGATGATTACAAGCGCCTCCACGGGGTCGTGTCTCAGTGTGAATACTGCAAACAGGAGAAACTTCTTCATGAAAAGATCCGCTTTTCTGGTGTAGAGAAGAACTTCTGCAGTGAAGGTAACGCCCTCCTCAAAGCCGATCCCCATTTATTACTAAGTTCAGGGCTCCTCCAGGTGTCCAGAAAGGAGCTTCTCTCTTCTAAGGTCTCACCACATTTGTTTACACTCAGCTGGCAGACAGGTGATGTCCTACCTAGGGGTCCATCACTGCATGTTTGTTTACACTCAGCTGGTAGACAGGTGGTCTCCTATCTAGGGTCCTATCACTGCATGTTTGTTTGTTTACACTCAGCTGAGGGACAGGTGGTCTCCTATCTAGGGGTTCCTATCACTGCATGTTTACACTCAGCTGGCAGACAGAAGATGTCCTACTTAGGGGGTCCATCACTGTATGTTTGTTTACACTCAGCTGGTGGGCAGGTGATGTCCTACCTAGGAGGCCCCATCACTGCATATTTTGTTTACACTCAGCTGGCAGACAGGTGATGTCCTACCTAGGGAGTCCCATTACTGCATGTTGTTTACATTCAACTAGCAGACAGGTGGTCTCCTATCTAGGGATCCCATCACTGCATGTATGTTTACACTCGGCTGATGGGCAGGCAATGTCCTACCTAGGGATCTCCATCACCGCATGTTTGTTTACACTCAGCTGGCGGACAGGTGATGCCCTACCTAGGGGGTCCCATCGCTGCATGTTTACACTCAGTCTGACAGGCACTGCATGTTTGTTTACACTCATCTGGCAGATAGGTGATGCCCTACCTAGGGGGTCCATCAATGCATGTTTGTTTACGCTCAGCTAGCAGACAGGTGATGTCCTACCTAGGGGTCCATCACCGCATGTTTGTTTACACTCAGCCTGGGGGACAGGTGATGTTCCCACATTGGGGTTTGTTTACATTCATCTGGCGGACAGGTGATGTTCCCACATTGGGGGTTGTTACACTGGGGGCAGGGACCTGTCCTTCTCGCAGAGGCGTTGTTTTTGTGCACAGTTTGTAATCTGCGGCTCATTGGTTGGTCTGTATTTCTCTCTGTACAAATCTGGGGGTTGTCTAACGCAGACGACCTCAAGACGAATTAAACTTTATCATTCTGGACAAAGAACACCGGAGATCCGCCCAGACCCTACTACTCGCACTGGCGCATTTCACCCAAACAGGACTTGGTCATAGAGAGCTTCCCCATTGGCAGATTCATTTCTCCTCAGCGATTTTTCTATTCAGAGTTTTCACAGCTGCTATCTGGAGATTGTTGAAGAAAACAATAAAGATCTTCCGGCATCCATTTATGTACAGGAAGTAATAGATTTGGGTAGGAAGGGGGGATTTGGGGGGTCTTGTATGACTTTGTAGGAGGGTCTTTGATGTGTTTAAATCAATTGTGACCGTTTAATCTCCGTCCGTCTCCATAGTGACCCCGGTTTCCTCGTTCCGCAGGTTGTGTGCTGCTATACAAACAAGACTTTACCAAGAACCTGGGCCTGTGCTGTATAACCTGTACGTATTGTTCTCAGACCTGCCAGCGCGCCGTCACCGAGGAACTGGACGGCAGCACATGGGACTTCTGCAGTTGAAGAATGCAAGAGCAAGTACCTGCTGTGGTACTTCAAGGTACGCTTCATGTCTATAGGAGAGGCTGGGACGGGGGCGTGTCTCTAGGAGGGGCTGAGACGGTGGGGCGTTCTATAGGAGGGACGGGGGCGTGTCTATAGGGGGAATGGGGACGTGTCTATAGGAGGGGCTGAGACGGTGGGGCGTGTCTATAGGAGGGGCTGGGACGGGGGCGTGTCTATAGGGGGGATGGGGACGTGTCTATAGGAGGGGCTGGACGGGAGGGCGTGTCTATAGGAGGGGCTGGGACGGGAGGGCGTGTCTATAGGAGAGGCTGGGACGAGAGGGTGTGTCTATAGGGGAGGCTTTGACGGGGGGCCGTGTCTATAGGAGAGGCTGGGACGGGAGGCCGTGTGTATAGGAGAGGCTGGGACGGGGGGACGTGTCTATAGGAGAGGCTGGGACGGGGGCCGTGTCTATAGGGGAGGCTGGGACGGGGGCCGTGTCTATAGGAGAGGTTGGGGACGGGAGGCCGTGTCTATAGGAGAGGTTGGGGACGGGGGGGCCGTGTCTATAGGAGAGGTTGGGGACCGGGAGGCCGTGTCTATAGGAGAGGTTGGGGACGGGGGGCCGTGTCTATAGGAGAGGCTGGGGACGGGGGGCCGCATCTATAGGAGAGGCTGGGACGGGAGGCCATGTCTGTAGGAGAGGCTGGGATGGGGGCCATGTCTATAGGAGAGGCTGGGGGGGCTGGGACGGGGACGTGTCTATAGGAGGGGCTGGGGGGCAGGGACGGGGACGTGTCTATAGGAGGGGCTGGGACGGGAGGGCGTGTCTATAGGAGGGGCTGGGACGGGGAGGGCGTGTCTATAGGAGGGGCTGGGACAGGAGGGCGTGTCTAAAGGAGTGGCTGGGACGGGAGGGTGTGTCTATAGGAGAGGCTGGGGACGGGAGGCCGTGTCTGTAGGAGAGGCTGGGATGGGGGCCATGTCTATAGGAGGGGCTGGGACGGGAGACCGTGTCTGTAGGAGAGGCTGGGGGGCTGGGACGGGGACGTGTCTATAGGAGGGGCTGGGGACGGGAGGGCGTGTCTATAGGAGGTGCTGGGACGGAGGGCGTGTCTATAGGAGAGGCTGGGGACGGGGGGCCGCGTCTATAGGAGAGGCTGGGACGGGAGGCCGTGTCTGTAGGAGAGGCTGGGATGGGGGCCATGTCTGTAGGAGAGGCTGGGACGGGAGGCCGTGTCTGTAGGAGAGGCTGGGGACGGGGGGCCGTGTCTGTAGGAGAGGCTGGGATGGGGGCCATGTCTATAGGAGAGGCTGGGACGGGAGGCCGTGTCTGTAGGAGAGGCTGGGGACGGGGGGCCGTGTCTGTAGGAGAGGCTGGGACGGGAGGCCGTGTCTGTAGGAGAGGCTGGGACGGGAGGCCGTGTCTGTAGGAGAGGCTGGGACGGGAGGCCGTGTCTGTAGGAGAGGCTGGATGGGGGCCATGTCTATAGGAGAGCTGGGACGGGAGGCCGTGTCTGTAGGAGAGGCTGGGACGGAGGCCGTGTCTGTAGGAGAGGCTGGGACGGGAGGCCGTGTCTGTAGGAGAGGCTGGGATGGGGGCCATGTCTATAGGAGAGGCTGGGACGGGAGGCCGTGTCTGTAGGAGAGGCTGGGGACGGGGGGGCCGTGTCTGTAGGAGAGGCTGGGACGGGAGGCCGTGTCTGTAGGAGAGGCTGGGATGGGGCCATGTCTATAGGAGAGGCTGGGACGGGAGGCCGTGTCTGTAGGAGAGGCTTAGGTATGGGGGGCCGTGTCTATAGGGGGGGCTGGAGCGGCGATGTGTCTATAGGAGGGGCTGGGACGGGAGGGCGTGTCCTATAGGAGGGGCTGGGACGGGAGGGCGTGTCTATAGGAGGTGCTGGGACGGGAGGGCGTGTCTATAGGAGAGGCTGGGGACGGGGGGCCGCGTCTATAGGAGAGGCTGGGACGGGAGGCCGTGTCTGTAGGAGAGGCTGGGATGGGGGCCATGTCTATAGGAGAGGCTGGGACGGGAGGCCGTGTCTGTAGGAGAGGCTGGGGACGGGGGGCCGTGTCTGTAGGAGAGGCTAGGATGGGGGCCATGTCTGTAGGAGAGCTGGGACGGGAGGCCGTGTCTGTAGGAGAGGCTGGGACGGGAGGCCGTGTCTGTAGGAGAGGCTGGGGACGGGGGGGCCGTGTCTGTAGGAGAGGCTGGGACGGGAGGCCGTGTCTGTAGGAGAGGCTGGATGGGGGCCATGTCTATAGGAGAGGCTGGGACGGGAGGCCGTGTCTGTAGGAGAGGCTTAGGTATGGGGGGCCGTGTCTATAGGGGGGGCTGGAGCGGCGATGTGTCTATAGGAGGGGCTGGGACGGGAGGGCGTGTCTATAGGAGGGGCTGGGATGGGAGGGTGTGTCTATAGGGGAGGCTTTGACGGGGGGCCGTGTCTATAGGAGAGGCTGGGGACGGGGGGCCGTGTCTATAGGGGGGGCTGGGACGGGGGGCCGTGTCTATAGGGGGGGCTGGGACGGGGACGTGTCTATAGGAGGTGCTGGGACGGGAGGCCGTGTCTATAGGGGAGGCTTTGACGGGGGGCCGTGTCTATAGGAGAGGCTGGGACGGGAGGGCGTGTCTATAGGAGAGGCTGGGACGGGAGGCCGTGTCTGTAGCAGAGGCTGGGGGGGCTGGGAGGGGGCTGTGTCTATAGGAGAGGCTGGGGACGGGGGGCCGTGTCTATAGGAGAGGCTGGGGACGGGGGGCCATGTGTATAGGAGAGGCTGGGGACGGGGGGCCGTGTGTGTAGGAGAGGCTGGGACGGGAGGCCGTGTGTATAGGAGAGGCTGGGACGGGGGGCCGTGTCTATAGGAGAGGCTGGGACGGGGGGCCGTGTCTATAGGAGAGGCTGGGACGGGGGGCCGTGTCTATAGGAGAGGCTGGGACGGGGGGCCGTGTCTATAGGAGAGGCTGGGACGGGGGGCCGTGTCTATAGGAGAGGCTGGGACGGGGGGCCGTGTCTGTAGGAGAGGCTGGGGACGGGGGGCCGTGTGTGTAGGAGAGGCTGGGACGGGAGGCCGTGTGTATAGGAGAGGCTGGGACGGGAGGCCGTGTGTATAGGAGAGGCTGGGACGGGGGGCCGTGTCTGTAGGAGAGGCTGGGACGGGGGGCCGTGTCTGTAGGAGAGGCTGGGGACGGGGGGCCGTGTGTGTAGGAGAGGCTGGGACGGGAGGCCGTGTGTATAGGAGAGGCTGGGACGGGGGGCCGTGTCTATAGGAGAGGCTGGGACATGAGGCCGTGTCTGTAGGAGAGGCTGGGGACACGAGGCCGTGTCTGTAGGAGAGGCTGGGGACGGGAGGCCGTGTCTGTAGGAGAGGCTGGGGACAGGAGGCCGTGTCTGTAGGAGAGGCTGGGACGGGAGGGCGTGTTGTGGAGAAGAGTAAATTGATTGGGTTTCTCCCGGGTGAATGCAGCGCTCTCTCATTCTTGCATTTGACCTTTTGAGCTGCTTCTGAGATCATTTAGAATTAAGGGACAGGTGACTGACCTCTGACCTGCGGCTCACCTCCCTCTGACCTGCAGCTGACCTCCCACTAAGCTCCATCGATCGGCTCTGAGCTGCTTTTGCCCATCCCATGGAGGTGTGTGGAGAGAAGCCCATTGACCATGGTGTGTTCTGTGTCTCCGCAGGCAGCAAGGTGTCACGCCTGCAAGCGGCAGGGAAAATTGGTGGAGACCATTCACTGGAGAGGGGAGATCAAACATTTCTGCAATCAGCAATGTCTGTTACGTTTCTACAGTCAGCAAAATCAGCCGAATCTCGACACACAGAAGGGGCCCGAAAGTTTGCTTCATAGTAAGAAAGGTAAGCGGGACGGGGGTGTTGGCCATTACCAAGATGTGAGAGTGATGGGTAGATTAGCTATTGTCTCTTTACATTGGCGGGGAAGGGTACCCCCTTACATTGGCAGGTGGAATGCCCCCTCATGTTGGTGGGGAGGGGTGCCCCCTTACATTGGCGGATAGAATGCCTCTTCACATTGGCAGGGAAGCGTACCCCCTTACATTGGCGGGTGGAATGCTCCCTCATGTTGGCGAAGATGGGTGCCCCCTTAGATTGGCAGGTGGAATGCCCCCTTAGATTGGCAGGTGGAATGCCCCCTTAGATTGGCAGGTGGAATGCCCTCTTACCGTTGACGGGGTGCCCTCTTACATTCTCACAGCTCATCAGACTCCCAGCATCCTTTGGAGGAACCCGGGTTAAAGCGACTGATCAAACCCCACTTGCCCCCCACTACTGTATACATAGATCTGTGCTGAGTGATATAATAACGATATATATATCCATTCTACAGGTCAAAGTGTAGGAACCAAAACAACACCAAATTCACAGCCGAAAACAACGGAGAATAGTCCGGTGAGTATCACTGCCTACATAAAACACAATGGTGTCTGAAGTCCCGTCATGTCCCGACTACCTACCAACATCACGTACCTTGCTCTGTCCTATACTGCAATTGTCTGAAACAATTACAATACTAAAAAGAAACATTGTAAATTGTGTGTCCTTTTTTTTTTTGTAGGCTTCACCAAAACCACAATCACCACAGGCGGCCTCCGCTCCTACTCCGCCAACCAGCCCCACCGTCCCACGCAAAAACAAAGCGGTGATGTGCAAACCCCTCATGCAGAATCGCGGGGTGTCCTGTCGAGTGGAAACCAAAAGTAAAGATTGTCAGACAGGCAAGTGTATGAGCGTGTGTCCCCATAGGACAGATATAAGGCGTGTGTCCCCATAGGACAGATATAAGGCGTGTGTCCCCATAGGACAGATATAAGGCGTGTGTCCCCATAGGACAGATATAAGGCGTGTGTCCCCATAGGACAGATATACTTGTAGAGAAAGGGGGTTCTACAAAGTATTGACTCCGGGGGGCGCCATACAAATGCCCCCCCCCCCACACACACACACACACACACACACACACACTTCACATTTCACATATTTATTTGTATCGTTTATCATTTTCCTTCCACTTCACAATTATGTGACACTTTGTGTTGGTCTATCACATAAAATCCCAATAAAATACATTTACGTCTTTGGTTGTAACATGAGAAAATGTGGAGAATTTCAAGGGGTATGAATACTTTTTCAGGGCACTGTATGTGCGGATTTTACCAAGTAAATAAACTTTGCAGCAACTGACCTCCATAGAAGCAGGCACTGTGGAGCAATTCATCCTCAAATCCAGGTCTTGGCGCACTCGGCTTTCTAATGCAAACACAGAGCAAATGCAACAGGGGGAGGGGAGGGCAGAATAGAAAAAGAAGTGGGGAGGAGCTTCCTGGAGAGATTGGCTGCAGATGAGCTTTATAGCACGGGAGTGTGATCGATCTCGCAGCACATGATTGATATTCATACGAAGCCCGTCTGATCGGATGTGGTAATCGATTTTCTTTCATTTCTTCCATAGAGGAGGATTGGAAGCCGCAGGTCATCGTTCTGCCCATTCCGGTGCCCATCTTTGTGCCAATACCCATGAATTTATACTCTCAAAAAGTGCCTGTTCCCTTCTCTATGCCGTTTCCGGTAAGTCCGCCATTTTTCTTCACTGTTTTTTTTTTTTTTTTTTTGTTTGTTTTTTTTTTTCCTTTTTACTGACTTTTTTTTTTTTATTATTTTGTGACTTGTCGATTTATCTATTTTTTTTCCTTACTTTTTTTTCTATGGGACTGATACATTTTGGGGGATCCTTTTTTGTATATTTTTTCTCCCCGTTACTTTAACCCCCTTCCCACCCAGCCCTGGCATCTCTTTAAAAAAGGGTCTGTATACCTGAGGGTAGTGAAAAGGTTTGGAGATCATATGCCCACTGCAATTGGCTGTCAGTGCTTTCCTAATCAGAAGCCAATCCCAACTGATCGTTAGTAGTGGGGGGAGGGGAACAAGAGTCGTCCTTGAGTGCGCTCGATTAGCACAGACACATTGGCTTGCATGTATGGGGGTCCGAAATGGAGTGGAGCTTTAACTGGTGTCCCCCCTCCCCCTTTGTTAGGTGCCTGTACCTCTGCTGCTTCCCACCACTCTGGAGAGCACAGACAAAATCGTGGAAACCATTGAAGAGCTGAAAGCTAAAATCCCCTCCAACCCCCTGGAAGCCGACATCCTGGCCATGGCTGAAATGATCGCTGAAGCCGAGGAACTCGACAAAACCTCCGACCTGTGCGGTAAGACTGGAAGGGTTTCCTCTGATAGGATTGTACATTGCGTTGGGTGTGTTGTATTTTATTATACATTTATATATTGTGTTTCTTTTTTATGTGATTATATATCATGTTTGTGTGTTGTATTTTATTCTAAGCCTTGGCTGTGTATTTTGCAGAGCTTTCCAGTGACCAGAGTGCAGAGAACCTTCTAGAAGACTGCGATATATTCGGTCCCTCTCGGGATGATGTTCTCGCTATGGCTGTTAAAATGGCAAACGTTCTGGAGGAACCCGGACACGATCTGGAGGCCGACTTCCCTAAAAGTAATTCCTTTTCATTAAACATTTCTAGACTGGAGAGAAAAAAAATGCTGCCCATCCCTGAAATAAATGCACACGTCCTATATATTGTCTTTTGAAAAACATTACAAGTAAAGAAATATAAACTCCTCCTTCTTCCTTTCTTCTTTCTTCTTCTTTTTGTTCTTCTTCTAGTTCTTCTAGTTCTAGTTGTTCTAGTTCTTCTTCTTTTTCTAGTTCTTCTTCTTCTTCTTCTAGTTCTTCTTCTTCTTCTAGTTCTTCTTCTTCTTCTAGTTCTTCTTCTTCTTCTTCTTCTAGTTCTTCTTCTTCTTCTTCTAGTTCTTCTTCTTCTTCTTCTAGTTCTTCTTCTTCTTCTAGTTCTTCTTCTAGTTCTTCTTCTTCTTCTTCTTCTTCTTCTTCTTCTTCTAGTTCTTCTTCTTCTTCTAGTTCTTCTTCTAGTTCTTCTTCTTCTTCTTCTTCTTCTTCTTCTTCTTCTTCTTGTTTTCTTCTTCTTCTTCTTCTTCGTTTTCTTCTTCTTCTTCTTCTTCTTCTTCTTCTTCTCGTTTTCTTCGTTTTCTTCTTCTTCTTCTAGTTCTTCTTGTTCTTCTTGTTCTTCTTGTTCTTCTTGTTCTTCTTGTTCTTCTTGTTCTTCTTCTTCTTCTTGTTCTTCTTCTTCTTCTTCTTCTTCTTCTTTTCCTTCCTTCCTTTCTCCTTTTCCTTCCTTATAAAGGGTAATTTATTTACGTAAGGTTTGTAAGTACAAAAATTAGTTACCAGAAGTATAACCAGAATGTCCATTTGTTACACTGTCATCAGATGTTAAAGGAACAGCTATGACAATAGACATTAGGTGCAGATTACTAACCATCTGGTAAAAAAAAAAAAAAATTATTAATGTATACATGCAGAGTAATCAATAAAGTTAGCAAGTGGGCTCTGGCTCCAAGCAATACCGTTAAAGCGTAGTTCCACCCAATTTTGAGAGGTGGTCTTAAGCGAAAGTCCACCTCTAGTTTTTGGATATTTAAAAAAAAAACATTTTTCTTTCTATTGTACCTTTTTTTTTCTTTCTATTGTACCTTTTTTTTTTTTTTTTTTTTTTTTTAGAAGTACTAGGAGTACTTCCGATCCAGCCGGGCCGAGGACGTCGCATCCTCTTCTGCAGCAAAAATGTCCTATGAGTACAGTGTTAAATGACTGAGTAATTGTCATTCAAAGTGTGACAGCGCTGAAAGCTGAAAATTGGCCTGGGCAGGAAGAGGGGGGTGCCAGTGCCCGCTATTGAAGGGGTTAATTAGGTTGAGCCATAATGCCACCGTAGGGGGAGCTCGAGATTTACAAAGCGTAGCATAAAACAGAACTAAGCGCAGAAAGAGCGAGGGGGAGAATCCTCATCAGTATAACCAAATGGGACATCATAAGGGATTACCCTCTGCGAAATCCATCTCACTCCTGGCTTCCTTTAGTGTGTGGACAATGCTGCGTTGAAACCCAAGTGGTGGTGCCACCCCCGTGGAGTTCACCCCCCACCCAATCCAGGAGCCTGAGTCCGTCATGTCCCATAAGGGGTGTCCTACAAGCACGCTGTAGGTAGTCGCGAGAGTGGTGGTAGTTGACTATGTGAGATACAAGATCTAGGACAGCGTCCTTGTTGCCAAGCGACAAAGCCAGAGAAACACAAACTGACCACACAGATCTGCGCTTGGTGTGGTCAGTTTTGAAAGAGGAAACTGCCAGGATTGCCGCGTAGTTCACAGCAAATGATGAACATTGCAGGAGAGATTTAGGAATACACAAAGATGTAAATTTCTTAGGAAAATCCACTCTGACATACTGGGTGACCACATTATTGGGGGGGGAGGTGACCACTTTATTTGGGGGGCGTCTCTGGACATAGGCGGTGATCGTTTATGAGGAACTGACACATTTCTTGCGCTGTATAGCGGCTCCAGTAATTCTTCCTTCTGTAAGCCTGAGAGTCACAGATTGTAGAAGTTGGAGCAACCGCTTCTCTTCCCATCATTCCAGGCAGTGCGTGAATCTGGCCACGTAAGGCCCGTGGTTTTACCATGTCACCTTTTGTGTTTGGCAGATACGACCGATGCCAATCAGAGCGTGGATTACTTGTTTGACTGCGGCCTCGCGGATGAAGCACAAGAACAAGATACCGCGAAGGTGGTGAAGAAAGTGAGTATATCTGAGGATTGGTTCCTACACTGTGATGTCATAATGTGGATTCTTCATTTCCTGCAGTCCTGGTGCCCAGCCTGCGAATCAGGGCAGAGTGCCGCTTTTTCCCACTTTTATTATGACCCTCAAGGCCCCTTCAGACACTCTCTGCACTTTCCCTACTGCCTTGTTGAAGTTTTCATCTCTAGCCGTCCATGTCCTCAGTCTCCAACAATTTCTATAGCATTTCTGCAGTCTCTGATCATCTCCTGTACTATGTCTGCAGTCTCTGATCATCTCCTGTATTATGTCTGCAGTCTCTGACCATCTCCTGTACTATGTCTGCAGTCTCTGATCATCTCCTGTACTATGTCTGCAGTCTTTGATCATCTCCTGTACTATGTCTGCAGTCTCTGATCATCTCCTGTATTATGTCTGCAGTCTCTGATCATCTCCTGTACTATGTCTGCAGTCTCTGATCGTCTCCTGTATTATGTCTGCAGTCTCTGATCGTCTCCTGTACTATGTCTGCAGTCTCTGATCGTCTCCTGTACTATGTCTGCAGTCTCTGATCATCTCCTGTACTATGTCTGCAGTCTCTGATCGTCTCCTGTACTATGTCTGCAGTCTCTGATCGTCTCCTGTACTATGTCTGCAGTCTCTGATCGTCTCCTGTACTATGTCTGCAGTCTCTGATCGTCTCCTGTACTATGTCTGCAGTCTCTGATCGTCTCCTGTATTATGTCTGCAGTCTCTGATCATCTCCTGTATTATGTCTGCAGTCTCTGATCATCTCCTGTATTATGTCTGCAGTCTCTGATCATCTCCTGTATTATGTCTGCAGTCTTTGATCATCTCCTGTACTATGTCTGCAGTCTCTGATCATCTCCTGTATTATGTCTGCAGTCTCTGATCATCTCCTGTATTATGTCTGCAGTCTCTGATCATCTCCTGTATTATGTCTGCAGTCTCTGATCATCTCCTGTATTATGTCTGCAGTCTCTGACCATCTCCTGTACTATGTCTGCAGTCTCTGATCATCTCCTGTACTATGTCTGCAGTCTCTGATCATCTCCTGTACTATGTCTGCAGTCTCTGATCGTCTCCTGTACTATGTCTGCAGTCTCTGATCGTCTCCTGTACTATGTCTGCAGTCTCTGATCGTCTCCTGTACTATGTCTGCAGTCTCTGATCGTCTCCTGTACTATGTCTGCAGTCTCTGATCGTCTCCTGTATTATGTCTGCAGTCTCTGATCGTCTCCTGTATTATGTCTGCAGTCTCTGATCATCTCCTGTACTATGTCTGCAGTCTCTGATCATCTCCTGTACTATGTCTGCAGTCTCTGATCATCTCCTGTACTATGTCTGCAGTCTCTGACTGTCTTTTATCGTGCCCTGAGTTTATGTCCCCATACTGGTGTGTGTGGCCCTTTAATCCCCCCATTTTACAATACTGACCCGCCGCTGTCTTGCAGGGTCCTAAGCGTATGATTGTATCGGAGAAGGAGAGCTCCTCGCAGGACTCGGTGTCCAGTCAGCGGACGAGCACCAGCCTGAGTTACACGTACGGGGTGAACGCCTGGAAGTCCTGGGTGCAGCGGAAGTATGAAGGGGGAGAGCCCAGCAAAGCCGAGGAAATACGTTTCGGGCGTAAGTTTGGAAAAGGCGTTTTGTTTCCTTCTGTTGTCTTTCTACGTTTCTTTTAGTTATTTTTTTTATATATATTTTCATATAAAATGTTGATATATTTATATTTTATTTTTCCTTCAGCTAAACCGATGCGAATAAAGGAGGACATCCTCACATGTACGGCTGCAGAGCTGAACTATGGCTTAGCGCAGTTTGTGAAGGAGATAACGCGACCGAATGGAGAGCGCTATGAACCGGACAGTATATTTTACCTTTGTCTGGGTATACAGCAGGTGAGCGCCACGGAGGTTTTCTTGCCTTGATACTTGTAGTGCTAACTAGCTTTGTACATAGAAGCGTTAGCCTGTATAGGAGAAATGTGTGCAGGGGCCCCTCCTTGGCCGTGTGCAGTTGGGGGGGGGCCCTCCTTGGCCGTGTGCAGTTGGGGGGGTGGGCCCTCCTTGCCCTGTCTCCACCCAAAAGCCAACCTTCCTTGACGCGTTTCACCACTCCTAGCAAGGAGAGGGAAGATCTATAGACTTTTCCTATCCTTGTGAGCAGCCCTTGAGTGGTGAAACGCATCGAGGAAGGTTGGCTTTTGGGTAGAGGCATTGCTGCATGCAATCAATGCATTGATTTTTTTTTAATAAAGCCCTGTGATAGGTTCTCCTAATGCATTGAGGTTTATCAGTTCTCCGGTATCGTCTGATTCCAGTTCCTGTGTTTCGTCTTCTAGTATCTCCTGGATAATAACCGGATGGTGAATATCTTCACGGATCTCTATTACCTGACCTTCGTCCAGGAGCTGAACAAGATCCTAACTGCCTGGCACCGGAACTTGACGCCCAATAGTAAGAAATGGGGATGAATGTGTGTGGGGGGGCGGTAACACCTTTGTATATCTAGACCCTGGGGGGGGGGGGCTGAGCTAAGGTGTTACCGGTGACAGGTATGTAGGTGGGCTGCTCTGATGGCTTTTCCCTGACTTGTCCCCGTTTTTCAGGGCTGATGTTGTCACGTGTGGAGGAAGAACATCTATGGGACTGCAAGCAGCTGGGGGTCTACTCCCCCTACGTGCTCCTCAACACCCTCATGTTCTTTAACACCAAGTACTTTGGTTTGCGTACCACCGAGGAGCACATGCAACTGTCCTTCACCAACGTGGTCCGCCATTCCCGCAAGTGTACCACCAGCAGAGGAACAGCGAAAATCCTCAGCATCCGCCACTACCCTCCCTCCAACACCACGCAGAGGAGGTGCAAAGGTACCGCTGATGTCATTATCACCACACCCACATGTCTGATGTCATTATCACCACACCCACATGTCTGATGTCATCATTACCACACCCACTTGTCTGATGTCATCATCACCACACCCACTTGTCTGATGTCATCATCACCACACCCACTTGTCTGATGTCATTATCACCACACCCACATGTCTGATGTCATTATCGCCACACCCACATGTCTGATGTCATTATCGCCACACCCACATGTCTGATGTCATTATCGCCACACCCACATGTCTGATGTCATTATCACCACACCCACTTGTCTGATGTTATCATCGCCACACCCACTTGTCTGATGTCATCATCGCCACACCCACTTGTCTGATGTCATCATCGCCACACCCACTTGTCTGATGTCATCATCGCCACACCCACTTGTCTGATGTCATCATCACCACACCCACTTGTCTGATGTCATCATCACCACACCCACTTGTCTGATGTCATCATCACCACACCCACTTGTCTGATGTCATCATCACCACACCCACTTGTCTGATGTCATCATCACCACACCCACTTGTCTGATGTCATCATCACCACACCCACTTGTCTGATGTCATCATCACCACACCCACTTGTCTGATGTCATCATCACCACACCCACTTGTCTGATGTCATCATCACCACACCCACTTGTCTGATGCTTTATGTTCACTCTTCATACACTTATAATTCAAGCTGATCTCCATTCCGATATCTTCTGTAATGTCTACAAAAGATGAAAAATGTATCGTGTGCACCAAATGTACCACCAACCCAGATATTACCTTTTAAAATAGTGGTGACGTCATCACGTTGCTGTACATATTCTGTAGGAGGGGCCAGTAAGCCCCACCTACTATAGGAGGGGGCAGTGACCAGAAGTTCTCTGCAGGCAGCCTGTAGTGGGTGGGGCCCCTCATGTACCGCACACTGATGATGTCACTGCTACTTTTACAAGGTAATATCTGCACACAAAGTGGATTTCCATCATTTGTGGTTATTGTGGAATAGATATCGATAAGCGTTTTCCTGCCTGGAGTTACGCTTTAGCCGGCATTGCTGGCTCTGTCATTGTTTTTTCCTGGAGAATGATTTGCGTTTTTTGTGTCGCCCCCTTCTTACAGAAAACGCATCAAAGAGGAAGCGAGAAGAGGACCAGACGCCGTCCCTGGAACAGCTGGAGAACAAGATGAACCCGCTGCGCTGCCCTGTGAAGTTCTACGAGTTCTACCTTTCCAAATGGTGAGAAACTAAATGGGATGGGTCTTTATATCTTTATGGGGACGGGTCCTCCTTATATCTTTATGGGGACGGGTCCTCCTTATATCTTTATGGGGACGGGTCCTCCTTATATCTTTATGGGGACGGGTCCTCTTTATATCTTTATGGGGACGGGTCCTCTTTATATCTTTATGGGGACGGGTCCTCTTTATATCTTTATGGGGACGGGTCCTCTTTATATCTTTATGGGACGGGTCCTCTTTATATCTTTATGGGGACGGGTCCTCTTTATATCTTTATGGGGACGGGTCCTCCTTATATCTTTATGGGACGGGTCCTCTTTATATCTTTATGGGACGGGTCCTCTTTATATCTTTATGGGACGGGTCCTCTTTATATCTTTATGGGGACGGGTCCTCTTTATATCTTTATGGGAGGGGTCCTCTTTATGGGACGGGTCCTCTTTATATCTTTATGGGGACGGGTCCTCTTTATATCTTTATGGGGACGGGTCCTCCTTATATCTTTATGGGGACGGGTCCTCCTTATATCTTTATGGGACGGGTCCTCTTTATATCTTTATGGGACGGGTCCTCTTTATATCTTTATGGGAGGGGTCCTCTTTATGGGGACGGGTCCTCTTTATGGGGACGGGTCCTCTTTATGGGGACGGGTCCTCTTTATGGGGACGGGTCCTCTTTATGGGGACGGGTCCTCTTTATGGGGACGGGTCCTCTTTATGGGGACGGGTCCTCTTTATGGGACGGGTCCTCTTTATGGGGACGGGTCCTCTTTATGGGGACGGGTCCTCTTTATATCTTTATGGGAAGGGTCATCTTTATGGGGACGGGTCCTCTTTATATCTTTATGGGACGGGTCCTCTTTATATCTTTATGGGACGGGTCCTCTTTATATCTTTATGGGACGGGTCCTCTTTATATCTTTATGGGACGGGTCCTCTTCATATCTTTATGGGACGGGTCCTCTTTATATCTTTATGGGACGGGTCCTCTTTATATCTTTATGGGGACGGGTCCTCTTTATGGGGACGGGTCCTCTTTATGGGGACGGGTCCTCTTTATGGGGACGGGTCCTCTTTATGGGGACGGGTCCTCTTTATGGGGACGGGTCCTCTTTATGGGGACGGGTCCTCTTTATGGGGACGGGTCCTCTTTTTATATCTTTATGGGGACGGGTCCTCTTTATATCTTTATGGGACGGGTCCTCTTTATGGGGACGGGTCCTCTTTTTATATCTTTATGGGGACGGGTCCTCTATATCTTTATGGGGACGGGTCCTCTATATCTTTATGGGGACGGGTCCTCTTGATATCTTTATGGGGACGGGTCCTCTTTATGAGGACGGGTCCTCTTTTTATACCTTTTAGGGTGACGGGTCCTCTTTTTATACCTTTTTTGGTTACGGGTCCTCTTTATATCTTTATGGGGACGGGTCCTCTTTATATCTTTATGGGACGGGTCCTCTTTATGGGGACGGGTCCTCTTTATGGGGACGGGTCCTCTTTATGGGGACGGGTCCTCTTTATGGGGACGGGTCCTCTTTATATCTTTATGGGACGGGTCCTCTTTATATCTTTATGGGACGGGTCCTCTTTATATCTTTATGGGACGGGTCCTCTTTATATCTTTATGGGGACGGGTCCTCTTTATATCTTTATGGGGACGGGTCCTCTTTATGGGGACGGGTCCTCTTTATATCTTTATGGGACGGGTCCTCTTTATATCTTTATGGGACGGGTCCTCTTTATATCTTTATGGGGACGGGTCCTCTTTATGGGGACGGGTCCTCTTTATGGGGACGGGTCCTCTTTATGGGGACGGGTCCTCTTTATGGGGACGGGTCCTCTTTATGGGGACGGGTCCTCTTTTTATATCTTTATGGGGACGTGTCCTCTTTATATCTTTATGGGACGGGTCCTCTTTATGGGGACGGGTCCTCTTTATATCTTTATGGGGACGGGTCCTCTTTATATCTTTATGGGGACGGGTCCTCTTTATATCTTTATGGGGACGGGTCCTCCTTATATCTTTAGGGGGACGGGTCCTCTTTATATCTTTATGGGACGGGTCCTCTTTATATCTTTATGGGACGGGTCCTCTTTATATCTTTATGGGACGGGTCCTCCTTATATCTTTATGGGGACGGGTCCTCCTTATATCTTTATGGGGACGGGTCCTCTTTATATCTTTATGGGGACGGGTCCTCCTTATATCTTTATGGGGACGGGTCCTCTTTATATCTTTATGGGACGGGTCCTCTTTATATCTTTATGGGACGGGTCCTCCTTATATCTTTATGGGGACGGGTCCTCTTTATATCTTTATGGGACGGGTCCTCTTTATATCTTTATGGGACGGATCCTCTTTATATCTTTATGGGGACGGATCCTCTTTATATCTTTATGGGGACGGGTCCTCTTTATATCTTTATGGGACGGGTCCTCTTTATATCTTTATGGGACGGGTCCTCTTTATATCTTTATGGGGACGGGTCCTCTTTATAGCTTTATGGGGACGGGTCCTCTTTATATCTTTATGGGACGGGTCCTCTTTATATCTTTATGGGACGGGTCCTCTTTATATCTTTATGGGGACGGGTCCTCTTTATATCTTTATGGGGACGGGTCCTCTTTATATCTTTATGGGGACGGGTCCTCTTTATATCTTTATGGGGACGGGTCCTCTTTATATCTTTATGGGGACGGGTCCTCTTTATATCTTTATGGGGACGGGTCCTCTTTATATCTTTATGGGACGGGTCCTCTTTATATCTTTATGGGACAGGTCCTCTTTATATCTTTATGGGGACGGGTCCTCTTTATGGGGACGGGTCCTCCTTATATCTTTATGGGGACGGGTCCTCTTTATATCTTTATGGGGACGGGTCCTCTTTATATCTTTATGGGGACGGGTCCTCTTTATATCTTTATGGGGACGGGTCCTCTTTATATCTTTATGGGACGGGTCCTCTTTATATCTTTATGGGACAGGTCCTCTTTATATCTTTATGGGGACGGGTCCTCTTTATGGGACGGGTCCTCTTTATATCTTTATGGGGACGGGTCCTCTTTATATCTTTATGGGAGGGGTCCTCTTTATGGGACGGGTCCTCTTTATATCTTTATGGGGACGGGTCCTCCTTATATCTTTATGGGACGGGTCCTCTTTATATCTTTATGGGACGGGTCCTCTTTATATCTTTATGGGAGGGGTCCTCTTTATGGGGACGGGTCCTCTTTATGGGGACGGGTCCTCTTTATGGGGACGGGTCCTCTTTATGGGACGGGTCCTCTTTATGGGGACGGGTCCTCTTTATGGGGACGGGTCCTCTTTATATCTTTATGGGAAGGGTCATCTTTATGGGGACGGGTCCTCTTTATATCTTTATGGGACGGGTCCTCTTTATATCTTTATGGGACGGGTCCTCTTTATATCTTTATGGGACGGGTCCTCTTTATATCTTTATGGGACGGGTCCTCTTTATATCTTTATGGGGACGGGTCCTCTTTATATCTTTATGGGGACGGGTCCTCTTTATGGGGACGGGTCCTCTTTATGGGGACGGGTCCTCTTTATGGGGACGGGTCCTCTTTATGGGGACGGGTCCTCTTTATGGGGACGGGTCCTCTTTATGGGGACGGGTCCTCTTTTTATATCTTTATGGGGACGGGTCCTCTTTATATCTTTATGGGACGGGTCCTCTTTATGGGGACGGGTCCTCTTTATGGGGACGGGTCCTCTTTATGGGGACGGGTCCTCTTTTTATATCTTTATGGGGACGGGTCCTCTTGATATCTTTATGGGGACGGGTCCTCTTGATATCTTTATGGGGACGGGTCCTCTTTATGGGGACGGGTCCTCTTTTTATACCTTTTAGGGTGACGGGTCCTCTTTTTATACCTTTTTTGGTTACGGGTCCTCTTTATATCTTTATGGGGACGGGTCCTCTTTATATCTTTATGGGACGGGTCCTCTTTATGGGGACGGGTCCTCTTTATGGGGACGGGTCCTCTTTATGGGGACGGGTCCTCTTTATGGGGACGGGTCCTCTTTATGGGGACGGGTCCTCTTTATGGGGACGGGTCCTCTTTATACCTTTATGGGACGGGTCCTCTTTATATCTTTATGGGACGGGTCCTCTTTATATCTTTATGGGGACGGGTCCTCTTTATGGGGACGGGTCCTCTTTATGGGGACGGGTCCTCTTTATGGGGACGGGTCCTCTTTATGGGGACGGGTCCTCTTTTTATATCTTTATGGGGACGTGTCCTCTTTATATCTTTATGGGACGGGTCCTCTTTATGGGGACGGGTCCTCTTTATATCTTTATGGGATGGGTCCTCTTTATGGGGACGGGTCCTCTTTATATCTTTATGGGGACGGGTCCTCTTTATATCTTTATGGGGACGGGTCCTCTTTTTATATCTTTATGGGGACGTGTCCTCTTTATATCTTTATGGGACGGGTCCTCTTTATGGGGACGGGTCCTCTTTATATCTTTATGGGGACGGGTCCTCTATATCTTTATGGGGACGGGTCCTCTTGATATCTTTATGGGGACGTGTCCTCTTTGTGGAAAGATCTAGAAGACCCCAAATCCCTCATTTGCACTTAAAAGCATTTATAACCCCAATATCGCCGTTTTTGAATACTTTCAATTTTTTAATTTTGCACCACTGACATCCGGGTAAAACCACAAGTGATTTCAGGTCATGATATCCAGGTTACCATAGTAGAGAGCCGATCAGAGCCGATCCCGGCTTTGTTCAGCTTTCTGACAAGCCTGCTGGTCACTCAGGTCTCCAGGTGGGATGGGCGAGCCTGAGCAAGCCATAGGGGGGGGGAGGGAGGGATGTCCACATCCCCTCCCACTGTTTGTAATAGCAATCCAGTGGCTAGTTAGGCACTCCAATTGCTATTACAAGAGAGCCAGCTAAAACGGTAGCGGGGTGATGTCTGCAGCTGCATTTGATCCCCCCGTATTTTCCACTTGAAGTCCAGCAACATACTGGTACGTCGCTGGTCAGCAAGGAGTTACGTCGTTGTGCATTGAGTGTACCCTCCCCCGCTAAGCACATTGATATAGTCCCAATACTTGTAAAGTTCCGTCTTGTGACGTCATCTTGGCGCGGCGCAGGCCCGGAAAGAGCAGTGAAAGCCGGCAGTGCAGGACCTTGGGGAAGTTCAATACTGCGGCAAAAAAAAAAAAATATTGATCCTATACCAAAGACTTGGAATATCCGCTTTTCTAGGATTGATCCTTTACCAATCCGCTATAGGGGGGCGGTCTTGGATCGATAATTCAGGTTGTGCGTAGTCCCTCCATTTATGACAGACTTGTAGGAAGAGACTCCTCAGTAACACAATGGTAACCACTTCCCCCCCCGTACGACATCAATGAGCGTCCTTCGGGTTTGGAGCGGTTATACCGGGATGGTGGGTGCACCTGCAGTCATCATCCCGCCATGAAAAATTTCAACCGCCGATTCCCAGTATGGCACAAGTGATTCCTGAACAGCCACTCCATCACTTCTACGGGTGGCAGAAGGGGGTCCCTGTGTTTTCATCCCACGGGCGCCGCCCCCCCATCCATGCGCCTGGCCCCTTCTTTCAGGACGCTGGACGCATGGATTCCTATGGTGGGGGTGGTACTTTTTGAAGCACCTGATTGGAGCCTGAGGCTCTAATAGGCTTCAAAATAGGGTGGGCTCAGGGCGCAGAGACCCAATTGTGTGACGATAGCGAATAAATTATCGCTATTTTCACACTAACCTTCCTCCCCGCCAGTCAGGAGGCAGGGCGTCAGACCTGTTTCCTGATTGGCCAAAGCGCCAGACCACCTTATTGGATGCCTGGCGCTTAGGAAAGAGCGGAGGTCGCCGCCGCTCTGGTGCATTGGAGTGCGAGGAGGAGCCCCGCGAGTGGCTGCAATAGATGGGGCACAGTGAGTCTGCACTTGATGGGGCACAGTGAGGCTGCACTTGTTGGGGCACAGTGAGGCTGCAATTGATGGGCACAGTGAGGCTACACTTGATGGGGCACAGTGAGGCTGCACTTGATGGGGCACAGTGAGGCTGCACTTGATGGGGCACAGTGAGGCTGCACTTGTTGGGGCACAGTGAGGCTGCAATTGATGGGCACAGTGAGGCTACACTTGATGGGGCACAGTGAGGCTGCACTTGATGGGGCACAGTGAGGCTGCACTTGATGGGGCACAGTGAGGCTGCACTTGATGGGGCACAGTGAGGCTGCACTTGATGGGGCACAGTGAGGCTGCACTTGATGGGGCACAGTGAGGCTGCACTTGATGGGGCACAGTGAGGCTGCACTTGATGGGGCACAGTGAGGCTGCACTTGATGGGGCACAGTGAGGCTGCACTTGATGGGGCACAGTGAGGCTGCACTTGATGGGCACAGTGAGGCTGCACTTGATGGGGAACAGTGAGGCTGCACTTGATGGGGCACAGTGAGGCTGCAATTGATGGGCACGGTGAGGCTGCAATTGATGGGCACGGTGAGGCTGCACTTTAGGGGCACGGCGAGGCTGCACTTTAGGGGCACGGTGAGGCTACACTTTAGGGGCACGGCGAGGCTGCACTTTAGGGGCACGGCGAGGCTGCACTTTAGGGGCACGGCGAGGCTGCACTTTAGGGGCACGGCGAGGCTGCACTTTAGGGGCACGGCGAGGCTGCACTTTAGGGGCACGGCGAGGCTGCACTTTAGGGGCACGGCGAGGCTGCACTTGATGGGGGGGGGGGTCAGTATTTTTCAGTTTGTTTGCACCCCCCCCCCCCCCCCCAAAAAAAATTTTTTTGAGCACCAGCCACCCTTTTCTCACCGCTTACTTTGTTGCAGGATTTGTAGATCTATTATTTCTATTAATCGAACTTTTTACCTTTTTCCCATCAGCCCTGTGAACCTCCGGAACCGCGGGGACCTCTTCTACCTGCAGCCTGAACGATCGTGCGTGGCCGAGTCTCCTTTGTGGTATTCTGTTATTCCTATGGACAAAACCATGCTGCAGAGTATGCTGAGCCGCATCCTAGGCGTGCGAGAAGTGTACGAGGAGCAGATACGCAGGGGGGAGGAGTCTGAGTGATCGGGGGGGTGGGGTGGGAGGAGGAGAAGGAGGCGGATCATTACAAAGGACAACACTGGACTCTATACGCCCCTCCGATCCCCCTGATAGACTGACGGACTGGATCCAAGGGAGTTTGACCGGAGCACAAACAGGACACCCCCCCTTCACCCGCCATTCAAAAAGCTTTATGTTGCTGGAAGAATTCTCCTCCGCGGAGGGTAAACATTAGGGGCGGGGCTATTTTTTCTTTCTTTATTTCTTTATTTCTTTTTTTTATTTTTTAAATTAGATTCTCTATTGTGGATATGAGTGAGATGAACTGGGGCCAATAGGACCAGCTTTATTTGGGGGGGAGGGGAGGGGTTCTCATCTACTACAGACTTCCGAAATAAAAAATCTACAATCCATGCCTGAGAACGCGCTCGCTCCTCTGTGCACCCTTTTGTTCTCTGCTTTCACGCCATGTTATCGGTTCCAGGACATATTCACTAAAAGGTGACACGTTTGGGTTAAACTCTCTCTCTCCGCGACGGCCTTTTTTTTTTTTTTATTATTATTTCTGCAGTCCTCACATTTCTCCATCAGCTGATTAAGTTTGCTGCTCAGATAAGTTCACACATTAATTTGTTGTTTCGTTTTTTTATTGTCATTTATATATACATTTTTTTTTTATACTGCCATTGTTGTTTTTAACACTTTACGGTAATCCCCCGACTGACCAGCAGATGTCCTCGCTCCACTCAGTTAATACCCCAACTGACCAGCAGATGTCCCCGACCTCTCAACTCGGTTAATACCCCCGACTGAGCAGCAGATGTCCTCGCCTCTCAAACATTCTGGACGCTCTTATTCTGCAGGTGTCGTGTTGTCGAATCGTTTTTTTGTTTTTTTTTTTTCGGAGTGTTCGAACCGCCTTACCTGCTCGACGTCGTCATAGCTGATCGATTCTCTGGCCTTTTTTTCTTTTTTTTTTTTTGTCTCTTGAGGGATTTTGCTTGTTCAGGATGAATCGTTGATGGAGCATGTCTTTGGGAGACACCACCCCACCCCCCACCCCATTTCCTGCGACTTGTACAATTGTTCAGATGCTGTTCAGAGTTGTTTTTAGGCGCGTGCACCGAGTACGCGCCCCCCATGTTACCGCTCATCGTGCGCCAGGTCCTGGCAGAGCCCTGTTTGTGGGAATCTTTCATTGCAAATAAAATGGTTTTAATTCCTCCTGAGTTCAGCATAAGAGCCCTGTGTCCGTGTGCAAGGCGGTGTGTCCGTGTGCAAGGCGGTGTGTCCGTGTGCAAGGCGGTGTGTCCGCGTGCAAGGCGGTGTGTCCGCGTGCAAGGCGGTGTGTCCGCGTGCAAGGCGGTGTGTCCGCGTGCAAGGCGGTGTGTCCGCGTGCAAGGCGGTGTGTCCGCGTGCAAGGCGGTGTGTCCGCGTGCAAGGCGGTGTGTCCGCGTGTGCAAGGCGGTGTGTCCGCGTGTGCAAGGCGGTGTGTCCGCGTGTGCAAGGCGGTGTGTCCGCGTGTGCAAGGCGGTGTGTCCGCGTGTGCAAGGCGGTGTGTCCGCGTGTGCAAGGCGGTGTGTCCGCGTGTGCAAGGCGGTGTGTCCGCGTGTGCAAGGCGGTGTGTCCGCGTGCAAGGCGGTGTGTCCGCGTGCAAGGCGGTGTGTCCGCGTGCAAGGCGGTGTGTCCGCGTGCAAGGCGGTGTGTCCGAGTGTGCAAGGCGGTGTGTCCGCGTGTGCAAGGCGGTGTGTCCGCGTGTGCAAGGCGGTGTGTCCGCGTGTGCAAGGCGGTGTGTCCGCGTGTGCAAGGCGGTGTGTCCGCGTGTGCAAGGCGGTGTGTCCGCGTGTGCAAGGCGGTGTGTCCGCGTGCAAGGCGGTGTGTCCGCGTGCAAGGCGGTGTGCATCCAGAGAGGGGGCGAATGGTTCCATCTGGGAAGCTCCTATCGGGGCCTCTTCACTAATGTGCCTGTAATGTGGTGTGAGTGGTTCATTGCATGGACTGGAATCGCGGGGCAATGTACAGGATTACCCGACAGGGCCGCTGATAAGGCAAGTACAGCCAGCCCACCTGTACTGGGCCTGGGCCCCATCGGTTCAAAAGGGGGGCCCGGGCACCTGCTGAGCAGGAGGGCCAGCTGTATTGCCTTAATGCAGACCAATCCTCTTCTGCCTCCCCCTGCAGGACTGCCGGCTTCCCTCTTCCTCCCTCCCGCTGCACTGTGGGGGCATTGGTCCTAGCACATGTGCCCCTCTTATCTGCTGTCCGGACCCCTCCCTTGTTCACCCCTGCAGCACTGCCAGCTTCTCCTCCTCTCCCTCCCTGTGCCCCTTCCATCTGCTGTCCAGACCCCCCTGTTCGCCCCTTCCCCCCCCAGCACTGCCGGCTTCTCCTCTCCCTCCCTGTGCCCCTTCCATTTGCTTTTCGCACCCCCCTGTTCGCCCCTTTTCCCCCCAGCACTGCCAGCTTCTCCTCCTCTCCCTCCCTGTGCCCCTTCCATTTGCTGTCCAGACCCCCCTGGTCGCCCCTCCCCCCCCCCCCAGCACTTCCGGCTTCTCCTCCTCTCCCTCCCTGTGCCCCTTCCATTTGCTGTCCAGACCCCCCTGTTCGCCCCTTCCCCCCAGCACTGCCAGCGTCTCCTCCTCTCCCTCCCTGTGCCCCTTCCATCTGCTGTCCAGACCCCCCTGTTCGCCCCTCCCCCCCCCCCCCCCAGCACTTTCGGCTTCTCCTCCTCTCCCTCCCTGCGCCCCTTCCATCTGCTGTCTGGATCCCCTTTTTCGCCCCCCCCCCCCCCCCCAGCACTGCCAGCTTCTCCTCCTCTTCCTCCGGCTGCAGTGTAGAGGGATTGGTCCCAGCACATGCACCCCTTCCATCTGCTGTCTGGGCCCTTCCATTCGCCCCTTTCCCCCACAGCGATGACGGCTTCTCTCCTCTCCCACTGGCATCTGCTATGGGCAGAAAAGGTGGATGTCCCCCCCCCCACCGCGCCTCCTACCCCACTCCCCAACCTGTGAACCCCCGAACACACACAGCTGCTGACCTCACACAAACCTTGCCCAGAATAATCTGCAGAACAGGCCGTGTGTGCGTCCCGCCACAGATCCCGGAGAGTGAGAGGCTGGAAACATGGAGCTCCACCCACAATTAAAGCTGAACCCCGGGAGGTGTTCTGTATTATAGAGCAGCTAGTGTCATGACTCCGCCCCCTGTACACTCTGCCCAATCACAGGCTGCGCTCATACCATGGCATTGACAAAGTATAAAGGGGGCGGAGACAACCCCGGTGGTGGGGGGGGGGGGAGAACAGTAAATAATGTCCTGTAATATGGAACTATCAGACTCACTGCAGAGCTAATTATATAAAAATAAAATCCCGGCACCCGGAGTTCAGCTTTAACCTCAGGAGGAGTTGAGATCTCGGGAGCAGTGAGAAGGTTCTAATCATCGCTCCGCCCTCTTCATACACGGCCTCTCCCATCCACACCTCAGGAGCCCCACATTACTCATTGTGTGTATTGTGCACCCAACACACGCCGTGCCCTCACCTCCTTCATTTATATCTGCTCTGTGATTGGAGGAATCAATATGTCCCCTAGACAGTCTGTGAATGGAGGAAAGAATGAGCCCATATCTGGACTATGAATGGAGGACTGAATGACCCCATACCTGATCTATGAATGGAGGACTGAATGACCCCATACCTGATCTATGAATGGAGGACTGAATGACCCCATACCTGATCTATGAATGGAGGACTGAATGACCTCATATCTGGTCTATGAATGGAGGAATTAATGACCCCATACCTGGTCTATGAATGGAGGAATTAATGACCCCATATCTGGTCTATGAATGGAGGAATTAATGATCCCATACCTGGTCTATGATTGGAGGAATGAATGATCCCATATCTGGTCCATGAATGGAGGGACTGAATGACCTCATATCTGGTCTATGAATGGAGGAATTATTGACCCCATACCTGGTCTATGAATGGAGGAATGAATGACCCCATACCTGATCTATGAATGGAGGAATGAATGACCTCATATCTGGTCTATGAATGGAGGAATTAATGACCCCATATCTGGTCTATGAGTGGAGGAATTAATGACCTCATATCTGGTCTATGAGTGGAGGAATTAATGACCTCATATCTCGTCTATGAATGGAGGACTGAATGACCCCATACCTGATCTATGAATGGAGGAATTAATGACCCCATACCTGGTCTATGAATGGATGATCCCATATCTGGTCTATGAATGGATGATCCCATATCTGGTCTATGAATGGAGGAATGAGTGATCCCATATCTGGTCTATGAATGGAGGAATGAATGAATGATCCCATATCTGGTCTATGAATGGAGGAATGAATGATCCCATATCTGGTCTATGAATGGAGGACTGAATGACCTCATATCTGGTCTATGAATGGAGGAATGAATAACCCCAAATCGGGTCTATGAATGGAGGAATGAATGACCCCATATCTGGTCTATGAATGGAGGACTGAATGACCCCATATCTGGTCTATGAATGGCTCCGTACCTGGTCTATGAATGGAGGAATGAATGGCCCCGTATCTGGTCTATGAATGGAGGAATGAATATCCACCTTCTGTTTCTGGGTATAAACACATCCAGGTTGGTAATGAGGCAAAGAGGAAGAAGTATATCGCCTGTAGCAGCCAATCAGAGCTCACCTTCCAGGTGGGTGGTACGGTCTTTGTAACAGAAGTCTGAATGTAGGGGGGGGGGGTTGGGTCACTATAGAGGGGGCGGAGTCTGTTCTACAATTATTTGGGTTTATGTTGCAATCATTTCAATTTCATGTTAGTTTCCAATAAATTGTTTTTTTATAAAAAAATTCCGATGTCTGAATCCAATAATTATATCTGGAAATCTTTCTGTTCTATATACACCCCTGTGTACCCACAACTATATACACCCCCTGTGTACCCACAACTATATACACCCCCTGTGTACCCACAACTATATACACCCCCTGTGTACCCACAACTATATACACCCCCTGTGTACCCACAACTATATACACCCCCTGTGTACCCACAACTATATACACCCCCTGTGTACCCACAACTATATACACCCCCTGTGTACCCACAACTATATACACCCCCTGTGTACCCACAACTATATACACCCCCCTGTGTACCCACAACTACACCCCCCTGTGTACCCACAACTATATACACCCCCCTGTGTACCCACAACTATATACACCCCCTGTGTACCCACAACTATATACACCCCCTGTGTACCCACAACTATATACACCCCCCTGTGTACCCACAACTATATACACCCCCTGTGTACCCACAACTATATACACCCCCTGTGTACCCACAACTATATACACCCCCCTGTGTGCCCACAACTATATACACCCCCCTGTGTGCCCAAAACTATATACACCCCCTGTGTGCCCACAACTATATACACCCCCCTGTGTACCCACAACTATATACACCCCCTGTGTACCCACAACTATATACACCCCCCTGTGTACCCACAACTACACCCCCCTGTGTACCCACAACTATATACACCCCCCTGTGTACCCACAACTATATACACCCCCCTGTGTACCCACAACTATATACACCCCCTGTGTACCCACAACTATATACACCCCCTGTGTACCCACAACTATATACACCCCCCTGTGTACCCACAACTATATACACCCCCTGTGTACCCACAACTATATACACCCCCTGTGTACCCACAACTATATACACCCCCCTGTGTACCCACAACTATATACACCCCCCTGTGTGCCCAAAACTATATACACCCCCTGTGTGCCCACAACTATATACACCCCCCTGTGTACCCACAACTATATACACCCCCTTGTGTACCCACAACTATATACACCCCCTGTGTACCCACAACTAAATACACCCCCCTGTGTACCCACAACTATATACACCCCCCTGTGTACCCACAACTATATACACCCCCCTGTGTACCCACAACTATATACACCCCCTGTGTACCCACAACTATATACACCCCCTGTGTACCCACAACTATATACACCCCCTGTGTACCCACAACTATATACACCCCCCTGTGTACCCACAACTATATACACCCCCCTGTGTACCCACAACTATATACACCCCCCTGTGTACCCACAACTATATACACCCCCCTGTGTACCCACAACTATATACACCCCCTGTGTACCCACAACTATATACACCCCCCTGTGTACCCACAACTATATACACCCCCCTGTGTACCCACAACTATATACACCCCCCTGTGTACCCACAACTATATACACCCCCCTGTGTACCCACAACTATATACACCCCCCTGTGTACCCACAACTATATACACCCCTGTGTACCCACAACTACACCCCACTGTGTACCCACAACTATATACACCCCCTGTGTACCCACAACTATATATACACCCCCCTGTGTACCCACAACTATATATACACCCCCCTGTGTACCCACAACTATATACACCCCCTGTGTACCCACAACTATATACACCCCCCTGTGTACCCACAACTATATACACCCCCCTGTGTACCCACAACTATATACACCCCCCTGTGTACCCACAACTATATACACCCCCCTGTGTACCCACAACTATATACACCCCCCTGTGTACCCACAACTATATACACCCCCCTGTGTACCCACAACTATATACACCCCCTGTGTACCCACAACTACACCCCACTGTGTACCCACAACTATATACACCCCCCTGTGTACCCACAACTATATACACCCCCTGTGTACCCACAACTACACCCCACTGTGTACCCACAACTATATACACCCCCTGTGTACCCACAACTATATACACCCCCTGTGTACCCACAACTATATACACCCCCCTGTGTACCCACAACTATATACACCCCCCTGTGTACCCACAACTATATACACCCCCCTGTGTACCCACAACTATATACACCCCCCTGTGTACCCACAACTATATACACCCCCCTGTGTGCCCACAACTATATACACCCCCTGTGTGCCCACAACTATATACACCCCCTGTGTGCCCACAACTATATACACCCCCTGTGTACCCACAACTATATACACCCCCTGTGTACCCACAACTATATACACCCCCTGTGTACCCACAACTATATACACCCCCCTGTGTACCCACAACTATATACACCCCCTGTGTACCCACAACTATATACACCCCCTGTGTACCCACAACTATATACACCCCCCTGTGTACCCACAACTATATACACCCCCTGTGTACCCACAACTATATACACCCCCCTGTGTACCCACAACTATATACACCCCCTGTGTACCCACAACTATATACACCCCCTGTGTACCCACAACTATATACAACCCCTGTGTACCCACAACTATATACACCCCCCTGTGTACCCACAACTATATACACCCCCCTGTGTACCCACAACTATATACACCCCCTGTGTACCCACAACTACACCCCACTGTGTACCCACAACTATATACACCCCCTGTGTACCCACAACTATATATACACCCCCCTGTGTACCCACAACTATATATACACCCCCCTGTGTACCCACAACTATATACACCCCCTGTGTACCCACAACTATATACACCCCCCTGTGTACCCATAACTATATACACCCCCTGTGTACCCACAACTATATACACCCCCCTGTGTACCCACAACTATATACACCCCCCTGTGTACCCACAACTATATACAACCCCTGTGTACCCACAACTATATACACCCCCCTGTGTACCCACAACTATATACACCCCCCTGTGTACCCACAACTATATACACCCCCTGTGTACCCACAACTATATACACCCCCTGTGTACCCACAACTATATACACCCCCCTGTGTACCCACAACTATATACACCCCCTGTGTACCCACAACTATATACACCCCCTGTGTACCCACAACTATATACAACCCCTGTGTACCCACAACTATATACACCCCCTGTGTACCCACAACTATATACACCCCCCTGTGTACCCACAACTATATACACCCCCTGTGTGCCCACAACTATATACACCCCCCTGTGTGCCCACAACTATATACACCCCCTGTGTACCCACAACTATATACACCCCCTGTGTACCCACAACTATATACACCCCCTGTGTACCCACAACTATATACACCCCCCTGTGTACCCACAACTATATACACCCCCTGTGTGCCCACAACTATATACACCCCCCTGTGTGCCCACAACTATATACACCCCCTGTGTACCCACAACTATATACACCCCCTGTGTACCCACAACTATATACACCCCCTGTGTACCCACAACTATATACACCCCCTGTGTACCCACAACTATATACACCCCCTGTGTACCCACAACTATATACACCCCCCTGTGTACCCACAACTATATACACCCCCCTGTGTACCCACAACTATATACACCCCCTGTGTACCCACAACTATATACACCCCCCTGTGTACCCACAACTATATACACCCCCTGTGTACCCACAACTATATACACCCCCCTGTGTACCCACAACTATATACACCCCCCTGTGTACCCACAACTATATACACCCCCTGTGTACCCACAACTATATACACCCCCCTGTGTACCCACAACTATATACACCCCCTGTGTGCCCACAACTATATACACCCCCTGTGTGCCCACAACTATATACACCCCCCTGTGTACCCACAACTATATACACCCCCTGTGTACCCACAACTATATACACCCCCTGTGTGCCTACAACTACAGTGGGGAGGGAAAGTATTCAGATCCCCTTAAATTGTTCACTCTTTGTTATATTGCAGCCATTTGCTAAAATCATTTAAGTTGATTTTTTTCCTCATTAATGTACACACAGCCCCCCATATTGTACACACAGCCCCCCATATTGTACACACAGCACCTCATATTGTACACACAGCGCCCCATATTGCACACACAGCGCCCCATATTGCACACACAGCGCCCCATATTGTACACACAGCTCCCCATATTGTACACACGGCACCCCATATTGTACACACGGCACTCCATATTGTACACACGGCACCCCATATTGTACACACGGCACCCTATATTGTACACACAGCCCCCCATATTGCACACACAGCCCCCCATATTGTACACACGGCACTCCATATTGTACACACAGCCCCCCATATTGTACACACAGCACCCCATATTGTACACACGGCACTCCATATTGTACACACGGCACCCCATATTGTACACACGGCACCCTATATTGTACACACAGCCCCCCATATTGCACACACAGCCCCCCATATTGTACACACGGCACTCCATATTGTACACACAGCCCCCCATATTGTACACACAGCACCCCATATTGTACACACGGCACCCCATATTGTACACACGGCACCCCATATTGCACACACGGCACCCCATATTGTACACACAGCCCCCCATATTGTACACACGGCACCCCATATTGTACACACGGCACTCCATATTGTACACACGGCACTCCATATTGTACACACGGCACCCCATATTGCACACACGGCACCCCATATTGCACACACGGCACCTCATATTGCACACACGGCACCCCATATTGTACACACGGCACCCCATATTGTACACACGGCACCTCATATTGCACACACGGCACCCCATATTGTACACACGGCACCCCATATTGCACACACGGCACCTCATATTGTACACACGGCACTCCATATTGTACACACGGCACTCCATATTGTACACACGGCACTCCATATTGCACACACGGCACCCCATATTGCACACACGGCACCCCATATTGCACACACGGCACCCCATATTGCACACACGGCACCTCATATTGTACACACGGCACCCCATATTGTACACACGGCACCCCATATTGTACACACGGCACCCCATATTGTACACACGGCACCCCATATTGTACACACAGCACCCCATATTGACAGAAAAACACAGAATTGACATTTTTGCAGATTTAATAAAAATAAAAACTGAAATATCACATGCTCCTAAGTATTCAGACCCTTTGCTGTGACACTCATATATATAACTCGGGTGCTGTCCATTTCTTCTGATCATCCTTGAGATGGTTCTACACCTTCATTTGAGTCCAGCTGTGTTTGATTCTACTGATTGGACTTGATTAGGAAAGCCACACACCTGTCTATATAAGACCTTACAGCTCACAGTGCATGTCAGAGCAAATGAGAATCATGAGGTCAAAGGAACTGCCTGAAGAGCTCAGAGACAGAATTGGGGCAAGGCACGGAGCTCAGAAACAGAATTGTGGCAAGGCACAGATCTGGCCAAGGTTACAAAAACATTTCTGCTGCACTAAAGGTTCTTAAGAGCACATTGGCCTCCATAATCCTTAAATGGAAGACATTTGGGACGACCAGAACCCTTCCTAGAGCTGGCCGTCCGGCCAAACTGAGCTATCGGGGGAGAAGAGCCTTGGTGAGAGAGAAGAACCCAAAGATCACTGTGTCTGAGCTCCAGAGATGCAGTCAGGAGATGGGAGAAAGTTGTAGAAAGTCAACCATCACTGCAGCCCTCCACCAGTCGGGGCTTTATGGCAGAGTGGCCGACGGAAGCCTCTCCTCAGTGCAAGACACATGAAAGCCCGCATGGAGTTTGCTAAAAAAAACACCTGAAGGACTCCAAGATGGTGAGAAATAAGATTCTCTGGTCTGATGAGACCAAGATAGAACTTTTTGGCCTTAATTCTAAGCGGTATGTGTGGAGAAAACCAGGCACTGCTCATCACCTGTCCAATACAGTCCCAACCGTGAAGCATGGTGGTGGCAGCATCATGCTGTGGGGGTGTTTTTCAGCTGCAGGGACAGGACAACTGGTTGCAATAGAGGGAAAGATGAATGTGGCCAAGTACAGGGATATCCTGGACGAAAACCTTCTCCAGAGTGCTCAGGACCTCAGACTGGGCCGAAGGTTTACCTCCCAACAAGACAATGACCCTAAGCACACAGCTAAAATAACGAAGGAGTGCCTTCACAACAACTCCGTGACTGTTCTTGAATGACCCAGCCAGAGCCCTGACTTAAACCCAATTGAGCATCTCTGGAGAGACCTAAAAATGTCCGTCCACCAACGTTTACCATCCCCCCTGACAGAACTGGAGAGGATCCCCAAATCCAGGTGTGAAAAACTTGTATCTTTCCCAAAAAGACTCATCAAAAGGGGCTTCTACTAAATACTGAGCAAAGGGTCTGAATACTTAGGAGCATGTGATATTTCAGTTTTTCTTTTTTAATAAATCTGCAAAAATGTCAACAATTCTGTGTTTTTCTGTCAATATGGGGTGCTGTGTGTACAATATGGGGGGCTGTGTGTACAATATGGGGTGCTGTGTGTATAATATGGGGTGCTGTGTGTACAATATTAGGTGCTGTGTGTACAATATGGGGTGCTGTGTGTACAATATGGGGCACTGTGTGTACAATATGAGGTGCTGTGTGTATAATATGGGGTGCTGTGTGTATAATATGGGGTGCTGTGTGTACAATATGGGGTGCTGTGTGTACAATATGGGGTGCTGTGTGTACAATATGGGGTGCTGTGTGTACAATATGGGGCACTGTGTGTACAATATGAGATGCTGTGTGTACAATATGAGGTGCTGTGTGTACAATATGGGGTGCCGTGTGTACAATATGGGGAGCTGTGTGTACAATATGGGGCGCTGTGTATACAATATGGGGTGATGTGTGTACAATATGGGGAGCTGTGTGTACAATATGGGGCGCTGTGTGTACAATATGGGGAGCTGTGTGTACAATATGGGGTGCCGTGTGTACAATATGGGGCGCCGTGTGTACAATATGGGGCGCTGTGTGTACAATATGGGGCGCTGTGTGTACAATATGGGGGGCTGTGTGTACAATATGGGGAGCTGTGTGTACAATATGGGGTGCTGTGTGTACAATATGGGGGGCTGTGTGTACAATATGGGGTGCTGTGTGCACATTATGGGGTGTTGTGTGTACAATATGGGGTGTTGTGTGTACAATATGGGGTGCTGTGTGTATAATATGGGGTGCTGTGTGTACAATATGGGGTGCTGTGTGTACAATACGGGGTGCTGTGTGTACAATACGGGGTGCTGTGTATACAATATGGGGTGCTGTGTGTACAATATGGGGTGCTGTGTGTACAATATGGGGGCTGTGTGTACAATATGGGGTGCTGTGTGTACAATATGGGGCGCTGTGTGTACAATATGGGGGGCTGTGTGTACAATATGGGGTGCTGTGTGTACAATATGGGGCGCTGTGTGTATACAATATGGGGCGCTGTGTGTACAATATGGGGCGCTGTGTGTACAATATGGGGTGCTGTGTGTACAATATGAGGTGCTGTGTGTACAATATGGGGGGCTGTGTGTACAATATGGGGTGCTGTGTACAATATGGGGAGCTGTGTGTACAATATGGGGGGCTGTGTGTACAATATGGGGAGCTGTGTGTGCAATATGGGGGGCTGTGTGTACAATATTCGGTGCTGTGTGTACAATATGGGGTGCTGTGTGTACAATATGGGGTGCTGTGTGTACAATATTCGGTGCTGTGTGTACAATATGGGGTGCTGTGTGTACAATTTGGGGTGCTGTGTGTACAATTTGGGGTGCTGTGTGTACAATATGGGGAGCTGTGTGTACAATATGGGGAGCTGTGTGTACAATATGAGGGGCTGTGTGTACAATATGGGGAGCTGTGTGTACAATATGGGGGGCTGTGTGTACAATCTGGGGTGCTGTGTGTACAATCTGGGGTGCTGTGTGTACAATATGAGGGGCTGTGTGTACATTATGGGGTGCTGTGTACAATATGGGGGGGCTGTGTGTACAATATGGGGTGCTGTGTGTACATTATGGGGTGCTGTGTGTACATTATGGGGTGCCGTGTGTACAATATGGGGTGCCGTGTGTACAATATGGGGTGCCGTGTGTACAATATGGGGGCTGTGTGTACAATATGGGGTGCTGTGGGTACAATATGGGGTGCTGTGGGTACAATATGGGGAGCTGTGTGTACAATATGGGGTGCTGTGTGTACAATATGGGGTGCCGTGTGTACAATATGGGGTGCCGTGTGTACAATATGGGGGCTGTGTGTACAATATGGGGTGCTGTGGGTACAATATGGGGTGCTGTGGGTACAATATGGGGAGCTGTGTGTACAATATGAGGTGCTGTGTGTACAATATGGGGTGCCGTGTGTACAATATGGGGGCTGTGTGTACAATATGGGGTGCTGTGGGTACAATATGGGGTGCTGTGGGTACAATATGGGGAGCTGTGTGCACATTATGGGGTGCTGTGTGCACAATATGGGGAGCTGTGTGTACAATATGGGGAGCTGTGTGTACAATATGGGGGCTGTGTGTACAATATGGGGTGCTGTGGGTACAATATGGGGTGCTGTGGGTACAATATGGGGTGCTGTGTGTACAATATGGGGTGCTGTGTGTACAATATGGGGTGCTGTGTGTACAATATGAGGTGCTGTGTGTACAATATGGGGTGCTGTGTGTACAATATGGGGCGCTGTGTGTACAATATGGGGAGCTGTGTGTACAATATGGGGTGCTGTGTGTACAATATGGGGGGCTGTGTGTACAATATGGGGAGCTGTGTGTACAATATGGGGAGCTGTGTGTACAATATGAGGGGCTGTGTGTACAATATGGGGGGCTGTGTGTACATTATGAGGGGCTGTGTGTACAATATGGGGTGCTGTGTGTACAATATGGGGTGCTGTGTGTACAATCTGGGGTGCTGTGTGTATAATATGGGGTGCTGTGTGTACAATATGGGGGGCTGTGTGTACAATATGGGGGGCTGTGTGTACAATATGGGGTGCTGTGTGTACAATATGGGGTGCTCTGTGTACAATATGGGGTGCTGTGTGTACAATATGGGGTGCTCTGTGTACAATATGGGGTGCTGTGTGTACAATATGGGGTGCTGTGTGTACAATATGGGGTGCTGTGTGTATAATATGGGGTGCTGTGTGTACAATATGGGGTGCTGTGTGTACAATATGGGGTGCTGTGTGTACAATATGGGGTGCTGTGTGTACATTAATGAGGGGAAAAAATGAACTTAAATGATTTTAGCAAATGGCTGCAATATAACAAAGAGTGAAAAATGTAAGGGGGTCTGAATACTTTCCATCCTCACTGTATATATACCCCCTGTGTACCTACAACTATATACTCAGCCTGGCATATAGGATAATGGGTGGGGCCTAGTGATTGGTAAAGAATCAGCTGACCAATCACTAGATGTCTGCATCCCCCCCCCCCCCTTCCCATACCTTCCATTCTCTAGATGTTCCCCTCCCCCTTCCCATACCTTTCAGTCCCTAGATGTTTCCCCCCCCCTTCTTATACCTTCCATTCCCTAGATGTCTGCACCCCCCCCCCCCCACCCATACCTTCCAGTCCCTAGATGTCCCCCCCCCCCCTTCCCATACCTTCCAGTCCCTAGATGTCTGCACCCCCCCCCCCTTCCCATACCTTCCAGTCCCTAGATGTCCCCCCCCCTTCCCATACCTTCCAGTCCCTAGATGTCTGCACCCCCCCCCTTCCCATACCTTCCAGTGCCTAGATGTCCCCCCCCCTTCCCATACCTTCCAGTCCCTAGATGTCCCCCCCCCTTCCCATACCTTCCAGTCCCTAGATGTCTGCACCCCTCCCTTCCCATACCTTCCAGTCCCTAGATGTCTGACCCCCCCCTCCCTTCCCATACCCTCCAGTCCGTAGATGTCTGCACCCCCCCCCCTTCCCATACCCTCCAGTCCGTAGATGTCTGCACCCCCCCCCTTCCCATACCTTCCAGTCCCTAGATGTCTGACCCCCCCCTCCCTTCCCATACCCTCCAGTCCGTAGATGTCTGCACCCCCCCCCCTTCCCATACCTTCCAGTCCCTAGATGTCTGCACCCCCCCTTCCCATACCTTCCAGTCCCTAGATGTCTGCACCCCCCCTTCCCAAACCTTCCAGTCCCTAGATGTTCCCCCCCTTCCCATACCTTCCAGTCCCTAGATGTCTGCACCCCCCCCTTTCACATACCTTCCAGTCCCTAGATGTCTGCGCCCCCCCCCCCCCCCACCTTCCCATACCTTCCAGTCCCTAGATGTTTCCCCCCCCCCTTTACATACCTTCCAGTCCCTAGATGTCTGCGCCCCCCCCACCTTCCCATACCTTCCAGTCCCTAGATGTTCCCCCCCCCCTTTACATACCTTCCAGTCCCTAGATGTCTGCACCCCCCCTTCCCATACCTTCCAGTCCCTAGATGTCCCCCCCCCCCTTCCCATACCTTCCAGTCCCTAGATGTTCCCCCCCCCCTTCCCATACCTTCCAGTCCCTAGATGTCTGAACCCCCCCTTCACATACCTTCCAGTCCCTAGATGTCCCCCCACCTTCCCATACCTTCCAGTCCCTAGATGTTCCCCCCCCCCTTTACATACCTTCCAGTCCCTAGATGTCTGCACCCCCCCTTCCCATACCTTCCAGTCCCTAGATGTCCCCCCCCCCTTCCCATACCTTCCAGTCCCTAGATGTTCCCCCCCCCCTTCCCATACCTTCCAGTCCCTAGATGTCTGAACCCCCCCTTCACATACCTTCCAGTCCCTAGATGTCCCCCCACCTTCCCATACCTTCCAGTCCCTAGATGTCTGCGCCCCCCCCACCTTCCCATACCTTCCAGTCCCTAGATGTTTCCCCCCCCCCCCTTTACATACCTTCCAGTCCCTAGATGTCTGCACCCCCCCTTCCCATACCTTCCAGTCCCTAGATGTCCCCCCCCCCCTTCCCATACCTTCCAGTCCCTAGATGTTTCTCCCCCCCCCCCTCCCATACCTTCCAGTCCCTAGATGTTCCCCCCCCCTTCCCATACCTTCCAGTCCCTAGATGTCCCCCCCCCCCTTCCCATACCTTCCAGTCCCTAGATGTCTGCACCCCCCCCCCCTTCCCATACCTTCCAGTCCCTAGATGTTTCCCCCCCCCCTTCCCATACCTTCCAGTCCCTAGATGTCTGACCCCCCCCTTCCCATACCTTCCAGTCCCTAGATGTCCCCCCCCCTTCCCATACCTTCCAGTCCCTAGATGTCCCCCCCCCCCCTTCCCATACCTTCCAGTCCCTAGATGTCTGCACCCCCCCCCTTCCCATACCTTCCAGTCCCTAGATGTCCCCCCCTTCCCATACCTTCCAGTCCCTAGATGTCTGCACCCCCCCCCCCCGCCTTTCCCATACCTTCCAGTCCCTAGATGTTTCCCCCCCCTTCCCATACCTTCCAGTCCCTAGATGTTTCCCCCCCCTTCCCATACCTTCCAGTCCCTAGATGTTCCCCCCCCCCCTTCCCATACCTTCCAGTCCCTAGATGTTCCCCCCCCCCCTTCCCATACCTTCCAGTCCCTAGATGTCTGCACTCCCCCCTTCCCATACCTTCCAGTCCCTAGATGTCCCCCCCCCCCTTCCCATACCTTCCAGTCCCTAGATGTTTCCCCCCCCCCCCCTTCCCATACCTTCCAGTCCCTAGATGTTTCCCCCCCCCCCTTCCCATACCTTCCAGTCCCTAGATGTTTCCCCCCCTTCCCATACCTTCCAGTCCCTAGATGTTCCCCCCCCCCCCCCTTCCCATACCTTCCAGTCCCTAGATGTCTGACCCCCCCCCCCCCTTCCCATACCTTCCAGTCCCTAGATGTCCCCCCCCCTTCCCATACCTTCCAGTCCCTAGATGTCTGCACCCCCCCCCCTTCCCATACCTTCCAGTCCCTAGATGTTTCCCCCCCCCCCTTCCCATACCTTCCAGTCCCTAGATGTCTGACCCCCCCCCCCCCCTTCCCATACCTTCCAGTCCCTAGATGTCCCCCCCCCTTCCCATACCTTCCAGTCCCTAGATGTCTGCACCCCCCCCCCCTTCCCATACCTTCCAGTCCCTAGATGTTTCCCCCCCCCCCCTTCCCATACCTTCCAGTCCCTAGATGTTTCCCCCCCCCCTTCCCATACCTTCCAGTCCCTAGATGTTTCCCCCCCCCTTCCCATACCTTTCAGTCCGTAGATGTCCCCCCCCCCCTTCCCATACCTTCCAGTCCCTAGATGTCTGACCCCCCCCCCTTCCCATACCTTCCAGTCCCTAGATGTCCCCCCCCCCTTCCCATACCTTCCAGTCCCTAGATGTCTGCACCCCCCCCCTTCCCATACCTTCCAGTCCCTAGATGTTTCCCCCCCCCCCTTCCCATACCTTCCAGTCCCTAGATGTCTGACCCCCCCCCTTCCCATACCTTCCAGTCCCTAGATGTCCCCCCCCTTCCCATACCTTCCAGTCCCTAGATGTCCCCCCCCCTTCCCATACCTTCCAGTCCCTAGATGTCTGCACCCCCCCCCCCTTCCCATACCTTCCAGTCCCTAGATGTCTGCACCCCCCCCCCTTTCCCATACCTTCCAGTCCCTAGATGTTTCCCCCCCCCCCTTCCCATACCTTCCAGTCCCTAGATGTTTCCCCCCCCTTCCCATACCTTCCAGTCCCTAGATGTTCCCCCTCCCCCTTCCCATACCTTCCAGTCCCTAGATGTTTCCCCCCCCCTTCCCATACCTTCCAGTCCCTAGATGTCTGCACCCCCCCCTTCCCATACCTTCCAGTCCCTAGATGTCCCCCCCCCCTTCCCATACCTTCCAGTCCCTAGATGTTTCCCCCCCCCTTCCCATACCTTCCAGTCCCTAGATGTTTCCCCCCCCCCTTCCCATACCTTCCAGTCCCTAGATGTTTCCCCCCCCCTTCCCAAACCTTCCAGTCCCTAGATGTTCCCCCCCCCCTTCCCATACCTTCCAGTCCCTAGATGTCTGACCCCCCCCCCCCTTCCCATACCTTCCAGTCCCTAGATGTCCCCCCCCCCTTCCCATACCTTCCAGTCGCTAGATGTCTGCACCCCCCCCCCTTCCCATACCTTCCAGTCCCTAGATGTTTCCCCCCCCCCCCTTCCCATACCTTCCAGTCCCTAGATGTTTCCCCCCCCCCCTTCCCATACCTTTCAGTCCGTAGATGTCCCCCCCCCCTTCCCATACCTTCCAGTCCCTAGATGTCTGACCCCCCCCCCTTCCCATACCTTCCAGTCCCTAGATGTCCCCCCCCCCTTCCCATACCTTCCAGTCCCTAGATGTCCCCCCCCCCCTTCCCATACCTTCCAGTCCCTAGATGTTTCCCCCCCCCCCCCCTTCCCATACCTTCCAGTCCCTAGATGTTTCCCCCCCCCCCTTCCCATACCTTCCAGTCCCTAGATGTTCCCCCCCCCCCCTTCCCATACCTTCCAGTCCCTAGATGTCTAACCCCCCCCCCTTCCCATACCTTCCAGTCCCTAGATGTCCCCCCCCCTTCCCATACCTTCCAGTCCCTAGATGTCTGACCCCCCCCCCTTCCCATACCTTCCAGTCCCTAGATGTTTCCCCCCCCCCTTTCCCATACCTTCCAGTCCCTAGATGTTTCCCCCCCCCCTTTCCCATACCTTCCAGTCCCTAGATGTTTCCCCCCCCCCCCTTTCCCATACCTTCCAGTCCCTAGATGTTTCCCCCCCCCCCTTTCCCATACCTTCCAGTCCCTAGATGTTTCCCCCCCCCCCCTTTCCCATACCTTCCAGTCCCTAGATGTTTCCCCCCCCCCTTCCCATACCTTCCAGTCCCTAGATGTTTCCCCCCCCCCTTTCCCATACCTTCCAGTCCCTAGATGTTTCCCCCCCCCCCTTCCCATACCTTCCAGTCCCTAGATGTTTCCCCCCCCCCCCCTTCCCATACCTTCCAGTCCCTAGATGTTTCCCCCCCCCCCTTTCCCATACCTTCCAGTCCCTAGATGTGGTGGCTGAATTAGATTTTTTTTGGCCTTTTTTCTCTTTATTTTTACCTGAGGATCCTGCCAGTAACACACTTCCTGTATTAGGGTGACAACACTCACTGTATGGAGGAGCAACATTGTCACCTTGGGGCGAGACTACAAAACACTTCCCCCTCTCTTCATCCCCATAACATTGTGGGGAGGGGGTTCTGTAGTGCATTTGTGAAGAGAACATAGAACCGCACAAGAGTTCTGCCAGTTTTTGCACATATTGAACAGATCAAACATTGAACATTGTGTGTTATGTATAATAGACTAAAAGAGATAGAAGTTCTTTGCCCTCTTCCCTGGACTTACCCTAACCCTCCGCAGCCACCTACCACCCTCCATGTGATGCCCGCAGCCTCTGCTGTTTGTTTACGTCCCGCTGGCACATTACAGCCCCATAGACTTCTATAGAGTTGTGTCAGAGACTCTGGAGGACCGTCCTGTAGAAGTCTATGGGGCTGTAATGCTCAGCCATGGTCATCACCATGAAGACTGGAACCCCTCGATGTAAACCGCGGAAGTGCAGCCGCTAGATTGAGGTAAGTGTGTATCTGGAGGGGGAGGGTGGGGGCAAAAAGGAACAAATGCACTTTCTTTCTAACACACACGGATCCTTTGGGCATGCGGAGGATAAAAGACGAAGGTTCATTGGGGTTGTCTTATAAATAGTAACCATGATTAATCCAGTTTTATTTTTCTCTATAAATCAGTAACATTTGAATGTACGACGTTCACAGACTTATTACCATCAGCTATAGACATGACCCCAAACAGCATATACATGGCATTTCTGCGATCGCAATTCCTCCGGAACCCCCAGAACATGATCTGGTGCTACTTCCCCTGTCCATGTCCCCAACACCCCATCACAATGTGAGAACCCCCAGAACATGATCTGGTGCTACTTCCCCTGTCCATGTCCCCAACACCCCATCACAATGTGAGAACCCCAGAACATGATCTGGTGCTACTTCCCCTGTCCATGTCCCCAACACCCCATCACAATGTGAGAACCCCCAGAACATGATCTGGTGCTACTTCCCCTGTCCATGTCCCCAACACCTCATCACAATGTGAGAACCCCCAGAACATGATCTGGTGCTACTTCCCCTGTCCATGTCCCCAACACCCCATCACAATGTGAGAACCCCAGAACATGATCTGGTGCTACTTCCCCTGTCCATGTCCCCAACACCCCATCACAATGTGAGAACCCCCAGAACATGATCTGGTGCTACTTCCCCTGTCCATGTCCCCAACACCTCATCACAATGTGAGAACCCCAGAACATGATCTGGTGCTACTTCCCCTGTCCATGTCCCCAACACCCCATCACAATGTGAGAACCCCCAGAACATGATCTGGTGCTACTTCCCCTGTCCATGTCCCCAACACCTCATCACAATGTGAGAACCCCCAGAACATGATCTGGTGCTACTTCCCCTGTCCATGTCCCCAACACCTCATCACAATGTGAGAACCCCAGAACATGATCTGGTGCTACTTCCCCTGTCCATGTCCCCAACACCCCATCACAATGTGAGAACCCCAGAACATGATCTGGTGCTACTTCCCCTGTCCATGTCCCCAACACCTCATCACAATGTGAGAACCCCCAGAACATGATCTGGTGCTACTTCCCCTGTCCATGTCCCCAACACCTCATCACAATGTGTGAACCCCAGAACATGATCTGGTGCTACTTCCCCTGTCCATGTCCCCAACACCCCATCACAATGTGAGAACCCCCAGAACATGATCTGGTGCTACTTCCCCTGTCCATGTCCCCAACACCCCATCACAATGTGAGAACCCCAGAACATGATCTGGTGCTACTTCCCCTGTCCATGTCCCCAACACCCCATCACAATGTGAGAACCCCCAGAACATGATCTGGTGCTACTTCCCCTGTCCATGTCCCCAACACCCCATCACAATGTGAGAACCCCCAGAACATGATCTGGTGCTACTTCCCCTGTCCATGTCCCCAACACCCCATCACAATGTGAGAACCCCAGAACATGATCTGGTGCTACTTCCCCTGTCCATGTCCCCAACACCCCATCACAATGTGAGAACCCCAGAACATGATCTGGTGCTACTTCCCCTGTCCATGTCCCCAACACCCCATCACAATGTGAGAACCCCAGAACATGATCTGGTGCTACTTCCCCTGTCCATGTCCCCAACACCCCATCACAATGTGAGAACCCCCAGAACATGATCTGGTGCTACTTCCCCTGTCCATGTCCCCAACACCCCATCACAATGTGAGAACCCCCAGAACATGATCTGGTGCTACTTCCCCTGTCCATGTCCCCAACACCTCATCACAATGTGAGAACCCCCAGAACATGATCTGGTGCTACTTCCCCTGTCCATGTCCCCAACACCTCATCACAATGTGAGAACCCCCAGAACATGATCTGGTGCTACTTCCCCTGTCCATGTCCCCAACACCTCATCACAATGTGAGAACCCCAGAACATGATCTGGTGCTACTTCCCCTGTCCATGTCCCCAACACCCCATCACAATGTGAGAACCCCAGAACATGATCTGGTGCTACTTCCCCTGTCCATGTCCCCAACACCTCATCACAATGTGAGAACCCCCAGAACATGATCTGGTGCTACTTCCCCTGTCCATGTCCCCAACACCTCATCACAATGTGTGAACCCCAGAACATGATCTGGTGCTACTTCCCCTGTCCATGTCCCCAACACCCCATCACAATGTGAGAACCCCCAGAACATGATCTGGTGCTACTTCCCCTGTCCATGTCCCCAACACCCCATCACAATGTGAGAACCCCAGAACATGATCTGGTGCTACTTCCCCTGTCCATGTCCCCAACACCCCATCACAATGTGAGAACCCCCAGAACATGATCTGGTGCTACTTCCCCTGTCCATGTCCCCAACACCTCATCACAATGTGAGAACCCCCAGAACATGATCTGGTGCTACTTCCCCTGTCCATGTCCCCAACACCCCATCACAATGTGAGAACCCCAGAACATGATCTGGTGCTACTTCCCCTGTCCATGTCCCCAACACCCCATCACAATGTGAGAACCCCCAGAACATGATCTGGTGCTACTTCCCCTGTCCATGTCCCCAACACCTCATCACAATGTGAGAACCCCAGAACATGATCTGGTGCTACTTCCCCTGTCCATGTCCCCAACACCCCATCACAATGTGAGAACCCCCAGAACATGATCTGGTGCTACTTCCCCTGTCCATGTCCCCAACACCTCATCACAATGTGAGAACCCCCAGAACATGATCTGGTGCTACTTCCCCTGTCCATGTCCCCAACACCTCATCACAATGTGAGAACCCCAGAACATGATCTGGTGCTACTTCCCCTGTCCATGTCCCCAACACCCCATCACAATGTGAGAACCCCAGAACATGATCTGGTGCTACTTCCCCTGTCCATGTCCCCAACACCTCATCTTCCCCTGTCCATGTCCCCAACACCCATCACAATGTGAGAACCCCCAGAACATGATCTGGTGCTACTTCCCCTGTCCATGTCCCCAACACCCCATCACAATGTGAGAACCCCAGAACATGATCTGGTGCTACTTCCCCTGTCCATGTCCCCAACACCCCATCACAATGTGAGAACCCCCAGAACATGATCTGGTGCTACTTCCCCTGTCCATGTCCCCAACACCCCATCACAATGTGAGAACCCCCAGAACATGATCTGGTGCTACTTCCCCTGTCCATGTCCCCAACACCCCATCACAATGTGAGAACCCCAGAACATGATCTGGTGCTACTTCCCCTGTCCATGTCCCCAACACCCCATCACAATGTGAGAACCCCCAGAACATGATCTGGTGCTACTTCCCCTGTCCATGTCCCCAACACCCCATCACAATGTGAGAACCCCAGAACATGATCTGGTGCTACTTCCCCTGTCCATGTCCCCAACACCCCATCACAATGTGAGAACCCCCAGAACATGATCTGGTGCTACTTCCCCTGTCCATGTCCCCAACACCCCATCACAATGTGAGAACCCCCAGAACATGATCTGGTGCTACTTCCCCTGTCCATGTCCCCAACACCTCATCACAATGTGAGAACCCCCAGAACATGATCTGGTGCTACTTCCCCTGTCCATGTCCCCAACACCCCATCACAATGTGAGAACCCCCAGAACATGATCTGGTGCTACTTCCCCTGTCCATGTCCCCAACACCTCATCACAATGTGAGAACCCCAGAACATGATCTGGTGCTACTTCCCCTGTCCATGTCCCCAACACCCCATCACAATGTGAGAACCCCCAGAACATGATCTGGTGCTACTTCCCCTGTCCATGTCCCCAACACCTCATCACAATGTGAGAACCCCAGAACATGATCTGGTGCTACTTCCCCTGTCCATGTCCCCAACACCTCATCACAATGTGTGAACCCCAGAACATGATCTGGTGCTACTTCCCCTGTCCATGTCCCCAACACCCCATCACAATGTGAGAACCCCCAGAACATGATCTGGTGCTACTTCCCCTGTCCATGTCCCCAACACCCCATCACAATGTGAGAACCCCAGAACATGATCTGGTGCTACTTCCCCTGTCCATGTCCCCAACACCCCATCACAATGTGAGAACCCCCAGAACATGATCTGGTGCTACTTCCCCTGTCCATGTCCCCAACACCCCATCACAATGTGAGAACCCCCAGAACATGATCTGGTGCTACTTCCCCTGTCCATGTCCCCAACACCTCATCACAATGTGAGAACCCCAGAACATGATCTGGTGCTACTTCCCCTGTCCATGTCCCCAACACCTCATCACAATGTGAGAACCCCCAGAACATGATCTGGTGCTACTTCCCCTGTCCATGTCCCCAACACCCCATCACAATGTGAGAACCCCAGAACATGATCTGGTGCTACTTCCCCTGTCCATGTCCCCAACACCCCATCACAATGTGAGAACCCCAGAACATGATCTGGTGCTACTTCCCCTGTCCATGTCCCCAACACCCCATCACAATGTGAGAACCCCCAGAACATGATCTGGTGCTACTTCCCCTGTCCATGTCCCCAACACCCCATCACAATGTGAGAACCCCCAGAACATGATCTGGTGCTACTTCCCCTGTCCATGTCCCCAACACCTCATCACAATGTGAGAACCCCAGAACATGATCTGGTGCTACTTCCCCTGTCCATGTCCCCAACACCTCATCACAATGTGAGAACCCCCAGAACATGATCTGGTGCTACTTCCCCTGTCCATGTCCCCAACACCCCATCACAATGTGAGAACCCCAGAACATGATCTGGTGCTACTTCCCCTGTCCATGTCCCCAACACCTCATCACAATGTGAGAACCCCCAGAACATGATCTGGTGCTACTTCCCCTGTCCATGTCCCCAACACCCCATCACAATGTGAGAACCCCAGAACATGATCTGGTGCTACTTCCCCTGTCCATGTCCCCAACACCTCATCACAATGTGAGAACCCCAGAACATGATCTGGTGCTACTTCCCCTGTCCATGTCCCCAACACCTCATCACAATGTGAGAACCCCCAGAACATGATCTGGTGCTTCTTCCCCTGTCCATGTCCCCAACACCCCATCACAATGTGAGAACCCCCAGAACATGATCTGGTGCTACTTCCCCTGTCCATGTCCCCAACACCTCATCACAATGTGAGAACCCCAGAACATGATCTGGTGCTACTTCCCCTGTCCATGTCCCCAACACCCTCATCACAATGTGAGAACCCCAGAACATGATCTGGTGCTACTTCCCCTGTCCATGTCCCCAACACCTCATCACAATGTGAGAACCCCCAGAACATGATCTGGTGCTACTTCCCCTGTCCATGTCCCCAACACCTCATCACAATGTGAGAACCCCAGAACATGATCTGGTGCTACTTCCCCTGTCCATGTCCCCAACACCCCATCACAATGTGAGAACCCCAGAACATGATCTGGTGCTACTTCCCCTGTCCATGTCCCCAACACCCCATCACAATGTGAGAACCCCAGAACATGATCTGGTGCTACTTCCCCTGTCCATGTCCCCAACACCCCATCACAATGTGAGAACCCCAGAACATGATCTGGTGCTACTTCCCCTGTCCATGTCCCCAACACCCCATCACAATGTGTGAACCCCAGAACAGGATCTGGTGCTACTTCCCCTGTCCATGTCCCCAACACCTCATCACAATGTGAGAACCCCAGAACATGATCTGGTGCTACGTCCCCTGTCCATGTCCCCAACACCTCATCACAATGTGAGAACCCCAGAACATGATCTGGTGCTACTTCCCCTGTCCATGTCCCCAACACCCCATCACAATGTGAGAACCCCAGAACATGATCTGGTGCTACTTCCCCTGTCCATGTCCCCAACACCCCATCACAATGTGAGAACCCCCAGAACATGATCTGGTGCTACTTCCCCTGTCCATGTCCCCAACCTCATCACAATGTGTGAACCCCAGAACAGGATCTGGTGCTACTTCCCCTGTCCATGTCCCCAACACCCCATCACAATGTGAGAACCCCAGAACATGATCTGGTGCTACTTCCCCTATCCATGTCCCCAACACCTCATCACAATGTGAGAACCCCAGAACATGATCTGGTGCTACGTCCCCTGTCCATGTCCCCAACACCTCATCACAATGTGAGAACCCCAGAACATGATCTGGTGCTACTTCCCCTGTCCATGTCCCCAACACCTCATCACAATGTGAGAACCCCCAGAACATGATCTGGTGCTACTTCCCCTGTCCATGTCCCCAACACCTCATCACAATGTGAGAACCCCAGAACATGATCTGGTGCTACTTCCCCTGTCCATGTCCCCAACACCTCATCACAATGTGAGAACCCCCAGAACATGATCTGGTGCTACTTCCCCTGTCCATGTCCCCAACACCTCATCACAATGTGAGAACCCCAGAACATGATCTGGTGCTACTTCCCCTGTCCATGTCCCCAACACCTCATCACAATGTGAGAACCCCAGAACATGATCTGGTGCTACTTCCCCTGTCCATGTCCCCAACACCCCATCACAATGTGAGAACCCCCAGAACATGATCTGGTGCTACTTCCCCTGTCCATGTCCCCAACACCTCATCACAGAGTGAGAACCCCAGAACATGATCTGGTGCTACTTCCCCTGTCCATGTCCCCAACACCTCATCACAATGTGAGAACCTCAGAACATGATCTGGTGCTACTTCCCCTGTCCATGTCCCCAACACCTCATCACAATGTGAGAACCCCAGAACATGATCTGGTGCTACTTCCCCTGTCCATGTCCCCAACACCTCATCACAATGTGAGAACCCCCAGAACATGATCTGGTGCTACTTCCCCTGTCCATGTCCCCAACACCTCGTCACAATGTGAGAACCCCAGAACATGATCTGGTGCTACTTCTCCGGTCCATGTCCCCAACACCTCATCACAATGTGAGAACCCCAGAACATGATCTGGTGCTACTTCCCCTGTCCATGTCCCCAACACCCCATCACAATGTGAGAACCCCAGAACATGATCTGGTGCTACTTCCCCTGTCCATGTCCCCAACACCCCATCACAATGTGAGAACCCCAGAACATGATCTGGTGCTACTTCCCCTGTCCATGTCCCCAACACCTCATCACAATGTGAGAACCCCAGAACATGATCTGGTGCTACTTCCCCTGTCCATGTCCCCAACACCTCATCACAATGTGAGAACCCCCAGAACATGATCTGGTGCTACTTCCCCTGTCCATGTCCCCAACACCTCATCACAATGTGAGAACCCCAGAACATGATCTGGTGTTACTGTCCATGTCCCCAACACCTCATCACACAGCAAGGACCCTGAGCCAGGATCTGGTGCTACTTTCCATGTCCCCACACCTTATCACACTGAGAACCCTGAGTCATGATCTGGTGTTACTGTCTATTTCCCCCCACAACACACAGCGGGAGCCCCAGACCGATATGGTGCTACTTCCCCTGTCAATGTCCCCGTACCTCATCACACGAGAGGACCCTGAGCCAGGATCTGGTGTTACTGTCCATTTCCCCGCACATCATACAGCAAGAACCCCAGACTGTGATCTGGTGCTACTTCCCCTGTCCATGTCCCCAACACCTCATCACACAGAGAGAACCCCAAGGCATGATCTGGTGTTACTGTTCATGTTCCACAACACATAACACAGCATATATCTGTGATCTGGTGCTACTTCCCCTGTCCATGTCCCCAGCACCCCACCACACAGTGGGGACCCTGAGCCATGATCTGCTGCTACTGTCCATGTCCCCAGCATGCCATCACACAGTGATAACCTTGGGCCATGATCTGGTTGTACTGTCCATGTCCCCCACACACTACACAGCGAGATGCCTGGTCCGTGATCTGGTGCTACTTCCCCTGTCCACGTCCCCAACACCTCATCACACAGCCAGAACCCCAAGCCAGGATCTGGTGTTACTGTCCATGTCCCCACACATCCCACAGCGAGAACCCTGAGCCAAGGTTGGGTGCTAATGACCATGTTCCCCTACACATTACACATCGAGAACCCCAGACTGTGACCTGGTGCTACTTCCCCCTCACACAGCGAGAGTCCTGAGCCATGATCTGGTGCTACTTCCCCTGTCCATGTCCCCAACACCTCATCACACAGAAAGAACACCAAGGCATGATCTGGTGTTACTGTTCATGTTCCACAACACATAACACAGCATATATCTGTGATCTGGTGCTACTTCCCTGTCCATGTCCCCAGCACCCCACCACACTCTGAGAACCCTGAGTCATGATCCGGACCTACTGTCCATGTCCCCAACACATCACACAACCAAAACCATCCCCAGCACCTTCTCACACTGTGGGAACCCCAGGCTGTGATCTGATGTGACTGTCCATGTCCCCAATACCTCATCACACTGTGAGATCTCCGGGCCATGAGCTGGTGGTACTATCCACGTCCCCGGCACCCTAACACACTGTGTGAACCTAAGGCCATGATCTGGTGCTACTATTCATGTCCCCAACACATCACACGGCAAGAACCTCAGACTGTGATCTGGTGCTACTTCCCCTGTCCATGTCCCCAACACCTCATCACACTGTGGGAACCCCAGGCTGGTGATCTAGTGATACTTCCCCTGTCCATGTCCCCAACACCTCATCACACTGTGGGAACCCCAGGCTGGTGATCTAGTGATACTTCCCCTGTCCATGTCCCCAACACCCCACCACACAGTGAGGACCCTGAGTCATGATCCGGACCTACTGTCCATGTCCCCAACACATCACACAACCAAAACCATCCCCAGCACCTTCTCACACTGTGGGAACCCCAGCCTGTGATCTAGTGATACTGTCCCCGTCCTCAACACCCCACCACACTCTGAGAACCCTGAGTCATGATCCGGACCCACTGTCCATGTCCCCAACACATCACACAACCAAAACCATCCCCAGCACCTTCTCACACTGTGGGAACCCCAGGCTGGTGATCTAGTGATACTTCCCCTGTCCATGTCCCCAACACCTCATCACACTGTGGGAACCCCAGGCTGGTGATCTAGTGATACTTCCCCTGTCCATGTCCCCAACACCTCATCACACTGTGGGAACCCCAGGCTGGTGATCTAGTGATACTTCCCCTGTCCATGTCCCCAACACCCCACCACACAGTGAGGACCCTGAGTCATGATCCGGACCTACTGTCCATGTCCCCAACACATCACACAACCAAAACCATCCCCAGCACCTTCTCACACTGTGGGAACCCCAGCCTGTGATCTAGTGATACTGTCCCCGTCCTCAACACCCCACCACACTCTGAGAACCCTGAGTCATGATCCGGACCCACTGTCCATGTCCCCAACACATCACACAACCAAAACCATCCCCAGCACCTTCTCACACTGTGGGAACCCCAGGCTGGTGATCTAGTGATACTTCCCCTGTCCATGTCCCCAACACCTCATCACACTGTGGGAACCCCAGGCTGGTGATCTAGTGATACTTCCCCTGTCCATGTCCCCAACACCTCATCACACTGTGGGAACCCCAGGCTGGTGATCTAGTGATACTTCCCCTGTCCATGTCCCCAACACCCCACCACACAGTGAGGACCCTGAGTCATGATCCGGACCTACTGTCCATGTCCCCAACACATCACACAACCAAAACCATCCCCAGCACCTTCTCACACTGTGGGAACCCCAGGCTGGTGATCTAGTGATACTGTCCCTGTCCATGTCCCCAAGCACCCCACCACACTGCAAGGACCCCCAAGTCGTGATCTGGTGCTAATGTCCATGTCCTCTGCACCTTATCACGCTGTGAGACCCCCAAGCCAGGATCTGGTGCGACTGTCCATGTCCCCATCACACCGCGAGAACCCCAGGCCGTGACCTGGTACTACTCTGCCTGCTGTTCCGGCTCGGTAGCCTCTGGCGCTCAGGGTGTTCTAGGTCGCTGCCGCTCTCTGACGCCACGTTCAGGTCGCCGATACCGTTGAGCTCCACGGCTTGGTTTTCCCGGTTCTGTATCCAGGCAGCCTGGCTGCTGTCTATCGCAGACGTTGGGTTCTTGCTGGGGGAGAGGGGGAAGGGCAGGGAGCTGTTGAAGCTGGGCCCTTTCTCCGGAGGGCTGTAGTGGGTATAATGAGGTATGATATGAGTGTGGGTGATGGTTCCCGCCTTGGCCGGCAACTTGGGCACCAGTTCGCGGTGGGACCCCGTCAGGCCCTGCCTGCACTTGGTGAACCCCAAGTAGTAGATTTCGATCAGGTTAAGCAGCAAAGACAAGCAAGCCACGGCCAACATGAATAAAATAAATATGGTCTTCTCCGTGGGGCGGGAGATGTAGCAGTTCACGGTGTTGGGGCACGGCCAGCGGCTGCATGTGTAGAGCGGCTGCAGCTGAAACCCGTAGAGAAAGTACTGCGCCACGATGAACCCCACCTCAAACAAAGTCTTGAAGAGGACGTTGAACACATAAGTCCGCAGGAGGGCCCCGCGCAGGCGCACCTTGCCCAGGTCATCCTTGATGGAGGGTTTGGTGGGCTTGGGCGGCTCGAGGAGCGGCTGCCTGTCGCCCTGAGGGTCCCCTTTGCTTTGACGCAGCTTCTCCTTCTGCTTCTGCTTCTCCTCCAAGCGCACGAGGTGCAGGATGTGGCCCAGGTAGATCAGCGTCGGCGTGGAGACAAAGATGATCTGCAGCACCCAGAAGCGGATGTGGGAAATGGGGAAGGTCCTGTCGTAGCACACGTTCTGGCAACCGGGCTGCTTGGTGTCGCAGGTGAAGCCGGACACCTCGTCCCCCCAGACCTTCTCCGCCGCCGTCCCCAGGACCAGGATCCGGAAGATGAAGAGGACCGTCAGCCAGACTTTGCCCACCACCGTGGAATGTTCCTGCGCCTTTTCCAAAAGTTTCCCCAACAAGTTCCAGTCTCCCATTGGAGCGTCGGTCACATATTACCCTGGGGAGAGGGGGGGGGGGGGGGTAAAAACAAGAGTCAGGAGGTAATGAACAACATTTAACATCGACTATCGCCAACATATCCTCAAGAAGGTTCCTTACCGATGCCTGCAGATTGCCGGTAATCCCTGAAGAGTCACCTCTGCGTCTCCGGCCGTGTCCTCGGGGGGGGTCTGTGTGTCTGTGCCGCAGCCCCCCGGCCTCTCATAGCCGCTTGTGTGAAGCCCCCTCCCCCGTGTGTATTACTTGTTATTTTTAGAGTATTTTTTCTTCTAAATATACATCCAGCGAGCCGAGGAATTCCGGAGCCTCTCCTCCCTGTGAACGTCACAAGTGTCTGCCGGCTGCCTGTGGTGAGTGTCGTCTGTCAAGAAGAGGGTTGTGTGGCCATGTGTTGGTGGTCGATCGGCCGCGCTAATCCTACGCTGGTGACAGCATAGCCCCGCCCCCCTTCAGCGTTCCCTACTTCTCTATTCCCTCCGCAGATATGATCCCGACTTCTCTATTCCTCTGCAGATATGATCCCTACTTCTCTATTCCCTCCGCAGATATGATCCCTACTTCTCTATTCCCTCCGCAGATATTATCCCTACTTCTCTATTCCCTCCGCAGATATGATCCCTACTTCTCTATTCCCTCTGCAGATATCATCCCGACTTCTCTATTCCCTCCGCAGATATGATCCCGACTTCTCTATTCCCTCCGCAGATATGATCCCTACTTCTCTATTCCCTCCGCAGATATGATCCCGACTTCTCTATTCCCTCTGCAGATATCATCCCAACTTCTCTATTCCCTCCGCAGATATGATCCCGACTTCTCTATTCCCTCCGCAGATATGATCCCTACTTCTCTATTCCCTCCGCAGATATGATCCCTACTTCTCTATTCCCTCCGCAGATATTATCCCTACTTCTCTATTCCCTCCGCAGATATCATCCCGACTTCTCTATTCCTCCGCAGATATCATCCCTACTTCTCTATTCCCTCCGCAGATATGATCCCGACTTCTCTATTCCCTCTGCAGATATCATCCCGACTTCTCTATTCCCTCCGCAGATATGATCCCGACTTCTCTATTCCCTCCGCAGATATGATCCCTACTTCTCTATTCCCTCCGCAGATATGATCCCGACTTCTCTATTCCCTCTGCAGATATCATCCCAACTTCTCTATTCCCTCCGCAGATATGATCCCGACTTCTCTATTCCCTCCGCAGATATCATCCCTACTTCTTTATTCCCTCCGCAGATATCATCACTACTTCTCTATTCCCTCCGCAGATATCATCACTACTTCTCTATTCCATCCGCAGATATGATCCCGACTTCTCTATTCCCTATGCAGATATCATCCCGACTTCTCTATTCCCTCCGCAGATATCATCCCGACTTCTCTATTCCCTATGCAGATATCATCCCGACTTCTCTATTCCCTCCGCAGATATCATCCCTACTTCTCTATTCCCTCCACAGATATCATCCCGACTTCTCTATTCCCTATGCAGATATCATCCCGACTTCTCTATTCCCTATGCAGATATCATCCCGACTTCTCTATTCCCTCCGCAGATATCATCCCGACTTCTCTATTCCCTCCGCAGATATCATCCCGACTTCTCTATTCCCTCCGCAGATATCATCCCGACTTCTCTATTCCCTCCACAGATATCATCCCGACTTCTCTATTCCCTATGCAGATATGATCCCTACTTCTCTATTCCCTCCGCAGATATCATCCCGACTTCTCTATTCCCTCCGCAGATATCATCCCGACTTCTCTATTCCCTCTGCAGATATCATCCCGACTTCTCTATTCCCTCCGCAGATATCATCCCGACTTCTCTATTCCCTCCGCAGATATCATCCCGACTTCTCTATTCCCACCGCAGATATCATCCCGACTTCTCTATTCCCTCCGCAGATATCATCCCGACTTCTCTATTCCCTCCGCAGATATGATCCCGACTTCTCTATTCCCTCCGCAGATATCATCCCTACTTCTTTATTCCCTCCGCAGATATGATCCCGACTTCTCTATTCCCTCCGCAGATATCATCCCTACTTCTTTATTCCTTCCGCAGATATCATCACTACTTCTCTATTCCCTCCGCAGATATCATCCCTACTTCTCTATTCCCTCCGCAGATATCATCCCGACTTCTCTATTCCATCCGCAGATATGATCCCTACTTCTCTATTCCCTCCGCAGATATCATCCCGACTTCTCTATTCCCTCTGCAGATATCATCCCGACTTCTCTATTCCCTATGCAGATATCATCCCGACTTCTCTATTCCCTCCGCAGATATCATCCCGACTTCTCTATTCCCTCCGCAGATATCATCCCGACTTCTCTATTCCCTATGCAGATATCATCCCGACTTCTCTATTCCCTCCACAGATATCATCCCGACTTCTCTATTCCCTATGCAGATATCATCCCGACTTCTCTATTCCCTATGCAGATATCATCCCTACTTCTCTATTCCCACCGCAGATATCATCCCGACTTCTCTATTCCCTCCGCAGATATGATCCCGACTTCTCTATTCCCTCCGCAGATATAATCCCGACTTCTCTATTCCCTCCGCAGATATCATCCCGACTTCTCTATTCCCTCCGCAGATATGATCCCGACTTCTCTATTCCCTCCGCAGATATGATCCCTACTTCTCTATTCCCTCCGCAGATATGATCCCTACTTCTCTATTCCCTCCTCAGATATCATCCCTACTTCTCTATTCCCTCTGCAGATATCATCCCTACTTCTTTATTCCCTCCTCAGATATCATCCCGACTTCTCTATTCCCTATGCAGATATCATCCCGACTTCTCTATTCCCTCCGCAGATATCATCCCGACTTCTCTATTCCCTCCGCAGATATCATCCCTACTTCTTTATTCCCTCCTCAGATATCATCCCGACTTCTCTATTCCCTATGCAGATATCATCCCGACTTCTCTATTCCCTCCGCAGATATCATCCCGACTTCTCTATTCCCTCCGCAGATATCATCCCGACTTCTCTATTCCCTCTGCAGATATCATCCCGACTTCTCTATTCCCACCGCAGATATCATCCGACTTCTCTATTCCCTCTGCAGATATCATCCCGACTTCTCTATTCCCACCGCAGATATCATCCCGACTTCTCTATTCCCTCCGCAGATATCATCCCGACTTCTCTATTCCCTCCGCAGATATCATCCCGACTTCTCTATTCCCTCCGCAGATATCATCCCGACTTCTCTATTCCCTCTGCAGATATCATCCCGACTTCTCTATTCCCTCCGCAGATATCATCCCTACTTCTCTATTCCCTCCGCAGATATCATCCCGACTTCTCTATTCCCTCCGCAGATATCATCCCGACTTCTCTATTCCCTCCGCAGATATCATCCCGACTTCTCTATTCCCTCTGCAGATATCATCCCGACTTCTCTATTCCCTCTGCAGATATCATCCCGACTTCTCTATTCCCTCCGCAGATATCATCCCGACTTCTCTATTCCCTCCGCAGATATCATCCCGACTTCTCTATTCCCTCTGCAGATATCATCCCGACTTCTCTATTCCCTCCACAGATATCATCCCGACTTCTCTATTCCCTCCACAGATATCATCCCGACTTCTCTATTCCCTCCGCAGATATCATCCCGACTTCTCTATTCCCACCGCAGATATCATCCCGACTTCTCTATTCCCTCCGCAGATATGATCCCGACTTCTCTATTCCCTCCGCAGATATAATCCCGACTTCTCTATTCCCTCCGCAGATATCATCCCGACTTCTCTATTCCCTCCGCAGATATGATCCCGACTTCTCTATTCCCTCCGCAGATATGATCCCTACTTCTCTATTCCCTCCGCAGATATGATCCCTACTTCTCTATTCCCTCCTCAGATATCATCCCGACTTCTCTATTCCCTATGCAGATATCATCCCGACTTCTCTATTCCCTCCGCAGATATCATCCCGACTTCTCTATTCCCTCCTCAGATATCATCCCGACTTCTCTATTCCCTCCTCAGATATCATCCCGACTTCTCTATTCCCTCCGCAGATATCATCCCGACTTCTCTATTCCCTCCTCAGATATCATCCCGACTTCTCTATTCCCTCCTCAGATATCATCCCGACTTCTCTATTCCCTATGCAGATATGATCCCTACTTCTCTATTCCCTCCGCAGATATCATCCCGACTTCTCTATTCCCTCCGCAGATATCATCCCGACTTCTCTATTCCCTCTGCAGATATCATCCCGACTTCTCTATTCCCACCGCAGATATCATCCCGACTTCTCTATTCCCTCTGCAGATATCATCCCGACTTCTCTATTCCCTCCGCAGATATCATCCCGACTTCTCTATTCCCTCCGCAGATATCATCCCGACTTCTCTATTCCCTCTGCAGATATCATCCCGACTTCTCTATTCCCTCCACAGATATCATCCCGACTTCTCTATTCCCTCCACAGATATCATCCCGACTTCTCTATTCCCTCCACAGATATCATCCCTACTTCTCTATTCCCTCCGCAGATATGATCCCTACTTCTCTATTCCCTCCGCCGCAGATATGATCCCTACTTCTCTATTCCCTCCGCAGATATGATCCCTACTTCTCTATTCCCTCTGCAGATATCATCCCTACTTCTCTATTCCCTCCGCAGATATCATCCCTACTTCTCTATTCCCTCCGCAGATATGATCCCTACTTCTCTATTCCCTCCTCAGATATCATCCCTACTTCTCTATTCCCTCTGCAGATATCATCCCGACTTCTCTATTCCCTCCTCAGATATCATCCCGACTTCTCTATTCCCTATGCAGATATCATCCCTACTTCTCTATTCCCTATGCAGATATCATCCCTACTTCTCTATTCCCTCCGCAGATATCATCCCTACTTCTCTATTCCCTCCGCAGATATGATCCCTACTTCTCTATTCCCTCCTCAGATATCATCCCTACTTCTCTATTCCCTCTGCAGATATCATCCCGACTTCTCTATTCCCTATGCAGATATCATCCCGACTTCTCTATTCCCTATGCAGATATCATCCCGACTTCTCTATTCCCTATGCAGATATCATCCCGACTTCTCTATTCCCTATGCAGATATCATCCCGACTTCTCTATTCCCTCCGCAGATATCATCCCGACTTCTCTATTCCCTCCGCAGATATCATCCCGACTTCTCTATTCCCTCCGCAGATATCATCCCGACTTCTCTATTCCCTCCGCAGATATCATCCCGACTTCTCTATTCCCTCTGCAGATATCATCCCGACTTCTCTATTCCCTCCTCAGATATCATCCCGACTTCTCTATTCCCTCTGCAGATATCATCCCGACTTCTCTATTCCCTCTGCAGATATCATCCCGACTTCTCTATTCCCTATGCAGATATCATCCCGACTTCTCTATTCCCTATGCAGATATCATCCCGACTTCTCTATTCCCTATGCAGATATCATCCCGACTTCTCTATTCCCTCCGCAGATATCATCCTGACTTCTCTATTCCCTCCGCAGATATCATCCCTACTTCTCTATTCCCTCCGCAGATATGATCCCTACTTCTCTATTCCCTCCGCAGATATGATCCCTACTTCTCTATTCCCTCCGCAGATATCATCCCTACTTCTCTATTCCCTCTGCAGATATCATCCCTACTTCTCTATTCCCTCCGCAGATATCATCCCTACTTCTCTATTCCCTCCGCAGATATGATCCCTACTTCTCTATTCCCTCCGCAGATATCATCCCTACTTCTCTATTCCCTCCGCAGATATGATCCCTACTTCTCTATTCCCTCCGCAGATATCATCCCTACTTCTCTATTCCCTCTGCAGATATCATCCCTACTTCTCTATTCCCTCCGCAGATATCATCCCTACTTCTCTATTCCCTCCGCAGATATGATCCCTACTTCTCTATTCCCTCCGCAGATATCATCCCTACTTCTCTATTCCCTCCTCAGATATCATCCCGACTTCTCTATTCCCTATGCAGATATCATCCCGACTTCTCTATTCCCTCCACAGATATCATCCCGACTTCTCTATTCCCTCCGCAGATATCATCCCGACTTCTCTATTCCCTCCTCAGATATGATCCCGACTTCTCTATGCCCTCCGCAGATATCATCCCTACTTCTCTATTCCCTCCGCAGATATCATCCCTACTTCTCTATTCCCTCCTCAGATATCATCCCGACTTCTCTATTCCCTCCGCAGATATCATCCCTACTTCTCTATTCCCTCCGCAGATATCATCCCGACTTCTCTATTCCCTCCGCAGATATGATCCCGACTTCTCTATTCCCTCCGCAGATATGATCCCTACTTCTCTATTCCCTCCGCAGATATGATCCCTACTTCTCTATTCCCTCCTCAGATATCATCCCTACTTCTCTATTCCCTCTGCAGATATCATCCCTACTTCTTTATTCCCTCCTCAGATATCATCCCGACTTCTCTATTCCCTATGCAGATATCATCCCGACTTCTCTATTCCCTCCGCAGATATCATCCCTACTTCTTTATTCCCTCCTCAGATATCATCCTGACTTCTCTATTCCCTATGCAGATATCATCCCGACTTCTCTATTCCCTCCGCAGATATCATCCCTACTTCTTTATTCCCTCCTCAGATATCATCCTGACTTCTCTATTCCCTATGCAGATATCATCCCGACTTCTCTATTCCCTCCGCAGATATCATCCCGACTTCTCTATTCCATCCGCAGATATCATCCCTACTTCTCTATTCCCTCCGCAGATATCATCCCGACTTCTCTATTCCCACCGCAGATATCATCCCTACTTCTCTATTCCCTCCGCAGATATCATCCCGACTTCTCTATTCCCTCCGCAGATATCATCCCGACTTCTCTATTCCCACCGCAGATATC
>JBBDGP010005939.1:0-48997 GCA_037952835.1 Lithobates septentrionalis | reverse complement strand
CACTGAAACGATCCCCCACCTTCCCCACTCCTTCCCCACTCCAACGCTAAGGTGAGCTCCCACCTTCTCCACTCCAACACTGAGGTAAGCTCCCTCCTTCCCCACTCCAACGCTAAGGTGAGCTCCACCTTCTCCACTCCAACACTGAGGTAAGCTCCCACCTTCTCCACTCCACACTGAGGTGAGCTCCCACCTTCTCCACTCCAACACTGAGGTGAGCTCCCACCTTCTCCACTCCAACACTGAAGGTGAGCTTCCACCTTCTCCACACCAACACTGAGGCCATCTCCACCTTCTCCACTCCAACACTGAGGTGAGCTCCCACCTTCTCCACTCCAACACTGAGGTGAGCTCCCACCTTCTCCACTCCAACACTGAGGTGAGCTCCCACCTTCTCCACTCCAACACTGAGGTGAGCTCCCACCTTCTCCACTCCAACACTGAGGTGAGCTCCCACCTTCTCCACTCCAACACTGAGGCCATTTCCCACCTTCTCCACTCCAACACTGAGGTGAGCTCCCACCTTCTCCACTCCAACACTGAGGTGAGCTCCCACCTTCTCCACTCCAACACTGAGGTGAGCTCCCACCTTCTCCACTCCAACACTGAGGTGAGCTCCCACCTTCTCCACACCAACACTGAGGCCATCTCCCACCTTCTCCACTCCAACACTGAGGTGAGCTCCCACCTTCTCCACTCCAACACTGAGGCCATTTCCCACCTTCTCCACTCCAACACTGAGGTGAGCTCCCACCTTCTCCACTCCAACAATGAGGCCATTTTCCACCTTCTCCACTCCAACACTGAGGCCATTTTCCACCTTCTCCACTCCAACACTGAGGTGAGCTTCCACCTTCTTCACTCCAACACTGAAGTGAGCTCCCACCTTCTCCACTACAACACTGAAACGATCCCCCACCTTCCCCACTCCTTCCCCACTCCAACGCTAAGGTGAGCTCCCACCTTCTCCACTCCAACACTGAGGTGAGCTCCCACCTTCTCCACTCCAACACTGAGGTGAGCTCCCACCTTCTCCACTCCAACACTGAGGTGAGCTTCCACCTTCTCCACACCAACACTGAGGCCATCTCCCACCTTCTCCACTCCAACACTGAGGTGAGCTCCCACCTTCTCCACTCCAACACTGAGGTGAGCTCCCACCTTCTCCACTCCAACACTGAGGTGAGCTCCCACCTTCTCCACCTCCAACACTGAGGTGAGCTCCCACCTTCTCCACACCAACACTGAGGCCATCTCCCACCTTCTCCACTCCAACACTGAGGTGAGCTCCACCTTCTCCACTCCAACACTGAGGCCATTTCCCACCTTCTCCACTCCAACACTGAGGTGAGCTCCCACCTTCTCCACTCCAACACTGAGGCCATTTCCACCTTCTCCACTCCAACACTGAGGCCATTTTCCACCTTCTCCACTCCAACACTGAGGTGAGCTTCCACCTTCTTCACTCCAACACTGAGGTGAGCTCCCACCTTCTCCACTACAACACTGAAACGATCCCCCACCTTCCCCACTCCTTCCCCACTCCAACGCTAAGGTGAGCTCCCACCTTCTCCACTCCAACACTGAGGTGAGCTCCCACCTTCTCCACTCCAACACTGAGGTGAGCTCCCACCTTCTCCACTCCAACACTGAGGTGAGCTCCCACCTTCTCCACTCCAACACTGAGGTGAGCTCCCACCTTCTCCACTCCAACACTGAGGTGAGCTCCCACCTTCTCCACTTCAACACTGAGGTGAGCTCCCACCTTCTCCACTCCAACACTGAGGTGAGCTCCCACCTTCTCCACACCAACACTGAGGCCATCTCCCACCTTCTCCACTCCAACACTGAGGTGAGCTCCCACCTTCTCCACTCCAACACTGAGGCCATTTCCCACCTTCTCCACTCCACACTGAGGTGAGCTCCCACCTTCTCCACTCCAACACTGAGGCCATTTTCCACCTTCTCCACTCCAACACTGAGGCCATTTTCCACCTTCTCCACTCAACACTGAGGTGAGCTTCCACCTTCTTCACTCCAACACTGAGGTGAGCTCCCACCTTCTCCACTACAACACTGAAACGATCCCTCACCTTCCCACTCCTTCCCCACTCCAATGCTAAGGTGAGCTCCCACCTTCTCCACTCCAACACTGAGGTGAGCTCCCACCTTCTCCACTCCAACACTGAGGTGAGCTCCCACCTTCTCCACTCCAACACTGAGGTGAGCTCCCACCTTCTCCACTCCAACACTGAGGTGAGCTCCCACCTTCTCCACTCCAACACTGAGGTGAGCTCCCACCTTCTCCACACCAACACTGAGGTGAGCTCCCACCTTCTCCACTCCAACACTGAGGTGAGCTCCCACCTTCTCCACTCCAACACTGAGGTGAGCTCCCACCTTCTCCACTCCAACACTGAGGTGAGCTCCCACCTTCTCCACACCAACACTGAGGTGAGCTCCCACCTTCTCCACTCCAACACTGAGGTGAGCTCCCACCTTCTCCACTCCAACACTGAGGTGAGCTCCCACCTTCTCCACTCCAACACTGAGGTGAGCTCCCACCTTCTCCACACCAACACTGAGGCCATCTTCCCACCTTCTCCACTCCAACACTGAGGTGAGCTCCCACCTTCTCCACTCCAACACTGAGGCCATTTCCCATCTTCTCCACTCCAACACTGAGGTGAGCTCCCACCTTCTCCCACTCCAACACTGAGGTGAGCTCCCACCTTCTCCACTCCAACACTGAGGTGAGCTCCACCTTCTCCACTCCCAACACTGAGGCCATCTCCCACCTTCTCCACTCCAACACTGAGGTGAGCTCCCACCTTCTCCACTCCAACACTGAGGCCATTTCCCACCTTCTCCACTCCAACACTGAGGCCATTTTCCACCTTCTCCACTCCAACACTGAGGCCATTTTCCACCTTCTCCACTCCAACACTGCAGTCATCTCCCACCTTCTCCACTTCAACACTGAGGTGAGCTCCCACCTTCTCCACTCCAACACTGAGGCCATTTTCCACCTTCTCCACTCCAACACTGAGGCCATTTTCCACCTTCTCCACTCCAACACTGAGGTGAGCTCCCACCTTCTCCACTACAACACTGAAACGATCCCCCACCTTCCCCACTCCTTCCCCACTCCAACGCTAAGGTGAGCTCCCACCTTCTCCACTCCAACACTGAGGTAAGCTCCCACCTTCTCCACTCCAACACTGAGGTGAGCTCCCACCTTCTCCACTCCAACACTGAGGTGAGCTCCCACCTTCTCCACTCCAACACTGAGGTGAGCTTCCACCTTCTCCACACCAACACTGAGGCCATCTCCCACCTTCTCCACTCCAACACTGAGGTGAGCTCCCACCTTCTCCACTCCAACACTGAGGTGAGCTCCCACCTTCTCCACTCCAACACTGAGGTGAGCTCCCACCTTCTCCACTCCAACACTGAGGTGAGCTCCCACCTTCTCCACTCCAACACTGAGGTGAGCTCCCACCTTCTCCACTCCAACACTGAGGCCATTTCCCACCTTCTCCACTCCAACACTGAGGTGAGCTCCCACCTTCTCCACTCCAACACTGAGGTGAGCTCCCACCTTCTCCACTCCAACACTGAGGTGAGCTCCCACCTTCTCCACACCAACACTGAGGCCATCTCCACCTTCTCCACTCCAACACTGAGGTGAGCTCCCACCTTCTCCACTCCAACACTGAGGCCATTTCCCACCTTCTCCACTCCAACACTGAGGCCATTTTCCACCTTCTCCACTCCAACACTGAGGCCATTTTCCACCTTCTCCACTCCAACACTGAGGTGAGCTTCCACCTTCTTCACTCCAACACTGAAGTGAGCTCCCACCTTCTCCACTACAACACTGAAACGATCCCCCACCTTCCCCACTCCTTCCCCACTCCAACGCTAAGGTGAGCTCCCACCTTCTCCACTCCAACACTGAGGTAAGCTCCCTCCTTCCCACTCCAACGCTAAGGTGAGCTCCCACCTTCTCCACTCCAACACTGAGGTAAGCTCCCACCTTCTCAACTCCAACACTGAGGTGAGCTCCCACCTTCTCCACTCCAACACTGAGGTGAGCTCCCACCTTCTCCACTCCAACACTGAGGTGAGCTTCCACCTTCTCCACACCAACACTGAGGCCATCTCCCACCTTCTCCACTCCAACACTGAGGTGAGCTCCCACCTTCTCCACTCCAACACTGAGGTGAGCTCCCACCTTCTCCACTCCAACACTGAGGTGAGCTCCCACCTTCTCCACTCCAACACTGAGGTGAGCTCCCACCTTCTCCACTCCAACACTGAGGTGAGCTCCCACCTTCTCCACTCCAACACTGAGGCCATTTCCCACCTTCTCCACTCCAACACTGAGGTGAGCTCCCACCTTCTCCACTCCAACACTGAGGTGAGCTCCCACCTTCTCCACTCCAACACTGAGGTGAGCTCCCACCTTCTCCACTCCAACACTGAGGTGAGCTCCCACCTTCTCCACACCAACACTGAGGCCATCTCCCACCTTCTCCACTCCAACACTGAGGTGAGCTCCCACCTTCTCCACTCCAACACTGAGGCCATTCCCACCTTCTCCACTCCAACACTGAGGTGAGCTCCCACCTTCTCCACTCCAACACTGAGGCCATTTTCCACCTTCTCCACTCCAACACTGAGGCCATTTTCCACCTTCTCCACTCCAACACTGAGGTGAGCTTCCACCTTCTTCACTCCAACACTGAAGTGAGCTCCCACCTTCTCCACTACAACACTGAAACGATCCCCCACCTTCCCCACTCCTTCCCCACTCCAACGCTAAGGTGAGCTCCCACCTTCTCCACTCCAACACTGAGGTGAGCTCCCACCTTCTCCACTCCAACACTGAGGTGAGCTCCCACCTTCTCCACTCCAACACTGAGGTGAGCTTCCACCTTCTCCACACCAACACTGAGGCCATCTCCCACCTTCTCCACTCCAACACTGAGGTGAGCTCCCACCTTCTCCACTCCAACACTGAGGTGAGCTCCCACCTTCTCCACTCCAACACTGAGGTGAGCTCCCACCTTCTCCACTCCAACACTGAGGTGAGCTCCCACCTTCTCCACACCAACACTGAGGCCATCTCCCACCTTCTCCACTCCAACACTGAGGTGAGCTCCCACCTTCTCCACTCCAACACTGAGGCCATTTCCCACCTTCTCCACTCCAACACTGAGGTGAGCTCCCACCTTCTCCACTCCAACACTGAGGCCATTTTCCACCTTCTCCACTCCAACACTGAGGCCATTTTCCACCTTCTCCACTCCAACACTGAGGTGAGCTTCCACCTTCTTCACTCCAACACTGAGGTGAGCTCCCACCTTCTCCACTACAACACTGAAACGATCCCCCACCTTCCCCACTCCTTCCCCACTCCAACGCTAAGGTGAGCTCCCACCTTCTCCACTCCAACACTGAGGTGAGCTCCCACCTTCTCCACTCCAACACTGAGGTGAGCTCCCACCTTCTCCACTCCAACACTGAGGTGAGCTCCCACCTTCTCCACTCCAACACTGAGGTGAGCTCCCACCTTCTCCACTCCAACACTGAGGTGAGCTCCCACCTTCTCCACTTCAACACTGAGGTGAGCTCCCACCTTCTCCACTCCAACACTGAGGTGAGCTCCCACCTTCTCCACACCAACATTGAGGCCATCTCCCACCTTCTCCACTCCAACACTGAGGTGAGCTCCCACCTTCTCCACTCCAACACTGAGGCCATTTCCCACCTTCTCCACTCCACACTGAGGTGAGCTCCCACCTTCTCCACTCCAACACTGAGGCCATTTTCCACCTTCTCCACTCCAACACTGAGGCCATTTTCCACCTTCTCCACTCCAACACTGAGGTGAGCTTCCACCTTCTTCACTCCAACACTGAGGTGAGCTCCCACCTTCTCCACTACAACACTGAAACGATCCCTCACCTTCCCCACTCCTTCCCCACTCCAATGCTAAGGTGAGCTCCCACCTTCTCCACTCCAACACTGAGGTGAGCTCCCACCTTCTCCACTCCAACACTGAGGTGAGCTCCCACCTTCTCCACTCCAACACTGAGGTGAGCTCCCACCTTCTCCACTCCAACACTGAGGTGAGCTCCCACCTTCTCCACTCCAACACTGAGGTGAGCTCCCACCTTCTCCACTCCAACACTGAGGTGAGCTCCCACCTTCTCCACACCAACACTGAGGTGAGCTCCCACCTTCTCCACTCCAACACTGAGGTGAGCTCCCACCTTCTCCACTCCAACACTGAGGTGAGCTCCCACCTTCTCCACTCCAACACTGAGGTGAGCTCCCACCTTCTCCACACCAACACTGAGGTGAGCTCCCACCTTCTCCACTCCAACACTGAGGTGAGCTCCCACCTTCTCCACTCCAACACTGAGGTGAGCTCCCACCTTCTCCACTCCAACACTGAGGTGAGCTCCCACCTTCTCCACACCAACACTGAGGCCATCTCCCACCTTCTCCACTCCAACACTGAGGTGAGCTCCCACCTTCTCCACTCCAACACTGAGGCCATTTCCCATCTTCTCCACTCCAACACTGAGGTGAGCTCCCACCTTCTCCACTCCAACACTGAGGTGAGCTCCCACCTTCTCCACTCCAACACTGAGGCCATTTCCCACCTTCTCCACTCCAACACTGAGGTGAGCTTCCACCTTCTCCACTCCAACACTGAGGCCATTTCCCACCTTCTCCACTCCAACACTGAGGTGAGCTCCCACCTTCTCCACTCCAACACTGAGGTGAGCTCCCACCTTCTCCACTCCAACACTGAGGTGAGCTCCCACCTTCTCCACTCCAACACTGAGGTGAGCTCCCACCTTCTCCACTCCAACACTGAGGTGAGCTCCCACCTTCTCCACTTCAACACTGAGGTGAGCTCCCACCTTCTCCACTCCAACACTGAGGTGAGCTCCCACCTTCTCCACACCAACACTGAGGCCATCTCCCACCTTCTCCACTCCAACACTGAGGTGAGCTCCCACCTTCTCCACTCCAACACTGAGGCCATTTCCCACCTTCTCCACTCCACACTGAGGTGAGCTCCCACCTTCTCCACTCCAACACTGAGGCCATTTTCCACCTTCTCCACTCCAACACTGAGGCCATTTTCCACCTTCTCCACTCCAACACTGAGGTGAGCTTCCACCTTCTTCACTCCAACACTGAGGTGAGCTCCCACCTTCTCCACTACAACACTGAAACGATCCCTCACCTTCCCCACTCCTTCCCCACTCCAATGCTAAGGTGAGCTCCCACCTTCTCCACTCCAACACTGAGGTGAGCTCCCACCTTCTCCACTCCAACACTGAGGTGAGCTCCCACCTTCTCCACTCCAACACTGAGGTGAGCTCCCACCTTCTCCACTCCAACACTGAGGTGAGCTCCCACCTTCTCCACTCCAACACTGAGGTGAGCTCCCACCTTCTCCACACCAACACTGAGGTGAGCTCCCACCTTCTCCACTCCAACACTGAGGTGAGCTCCCACCTTCTCCACTCCAACACTGAGGTGAGCTCCCACCTTCTCCACTCCAACACTGAGGTGAGCTCCCACCTTCTCCACACCAACACTGAGGTGAGCTCCCACCTTCTCCACTCCAACACTGAGGTGAGCTCCCACCTTCTCCACTCCAACACTGAGGTGAGCTCCCACCTTCTCCACTCCAACACTGAGGTGAGCTCCCACCTTCTCCACACCAACACTGAGGCCATCTCCCACCTTCTCCACTCCAACACTGAGGTGAGCTCCCACCTTCTCCACTCCAACACTGAGGCCATTTCCCATCTTCTCCACTCCAACACTGAGGTGAGCTCCCACCTTCTCCACTCCAACACTGAGGTGAGCTCCCACCTTCTCCACTCCAACACTGAGGTGAGCTCCCACCTTCTCCACTCCAACACTGAGGCCATCTCCCACCTTCTCCACTCCAACACTGAGGTGAGCTCCCACCTTCTCCACTCCAACACTGAGGCCATTTCCCACCTTCTCCACTCCAACACTGAGGCCATTTTCCACCTTCTCCACTCCAACACTGAGGCCATTTTCCACCTTCTCCACTCCAACACTGCAGTCATCTCCCACCTTCTCCACTTCAACACTGAGGTGAGCTCCCACCTTCTCCACTCCAACACTGAGGCCATTTTCCACCTTCTCCACTCCAACACTGAGGCCATTTTCCACCTTCTCCACTCCAACACTGAGGTGAGCTCCCACCTTCTCCACTACAACACTGAAACGATCCCCCACCTTCCCCACTCCTTCCCCACTCCAACGCTAAGGTGAGCTCCCACCTTCTCCACTCCAACACTGAGGTAAGCTCCCACCTTCTCCACTCCAACACTGAGGTGAGCTCCCACCTTCTCCACTCCAACACTGAGGTGAGCTCCCACCTTCTCCACTCCAACACTGAGGTGAGCTTCCACCTTCTCCACACCAACACTGAGGCCATCTCCCACCTTCTCCACTCCAACACTGAGGTGAGCTCCCACCTTCTCCACTCCAACACTGAGGTGAGCTCCCACCTTCTCCACTCCAACACTGAGGTGAGCTCCCACCTTCTCCACTCCAACACTGAGGTGAGCTCCCACCTTCTCCACTCCAACACTGAGGTGAGCTCCCACCTTCTCCACTCCAACACTGAGGCCATTTCCCACCTTCTCCACTCCAACACTGAGGTGAGCTCCCACCTTCTCCACTCCAACACTGAGGTGAGCTCCCACCTTCTCCACTCCAACACTGAGGTGAGCTCCCACCTTCTCCACACCAACACTGAGGCCATCTCCCACCTTCTCCACTCCAACACTGAGGTGAGCTCCCACCTTCTCCACTCCAACACTGAGGCCATTTCCCACCTTCTCCACTCCAACACTGAGGCCATTTTCCACCTTCTCCACTCCAACACTGAGGCCATTTTCCACCTTCTCCACTCCAACACTGAGGTGAGCTTCCACCTTCTTCACTCCAACACTGAAGTGAGCTCCCACCTTCTCCACTACAACACTGAAACGATCCCCCACCTTCCCCACTCCTTCCCCACTCCAACGCTAAGGTGAGCTCCCACCTTCTCCACTCCAACACTGAGGTAAGCTCCCTCCTTCCCCACTCCAACGCTAAGGTGAGCTCCCACCTTCTCCACTCCAACACTGAGGTAAGCTCCCACCTTCTCAACTCCAACACTGAGGTGAGCTCCCACCTTCTCCACTCCAACACTGAGGTGAGCTCCCACCTTCTCCACTCCAACACTGAGGTGAGCTTCCACCTTCTCCACACCAACACTGAGGCCATCTCCCACCTTCTCCACTCCAACACTGAGGTGAGCTCCCACCTTCTCCACTCCAACACTGAGGTGAGCTCCCACCTTCTCCACTCCAACACTGAGGTGAGCTCCCACCTTCTCCACTCCAACACTGAGGTGAGCTCCCACCTTCTCCACTCCAACACTGAGGTGAGCTCCCACCTTCTCCACTCCAACACTGAGGCCATTTCCCACCTTCTCCACTCCAACACTGAGGTGAGCTCCCACCTTCTCCACTCCAACACTGAGGTGAGCTCCCACCTTCTCCACTCCAACACTGAGGTGAGCTCCCACCTTCTCCACTCCAACACTGAGGTGAGCTCCCACCTTCTCCACACCAACACTGAGGCCATCTCCCACCTTCTCCACTCCAACACTGAGGTGAGCTCCCACCTTCTCCACTCCAACACTGAGGCCATTTCCCACCTTCTCCACTCCAACACTGAGGTGAGCTCCCACCTTCTCCACTCCAACACTGAGGCCATTTTCCACCTTCTCCACTCCAACACTGAGGCCATTTTCCACCTTCTCCACTCCAACACTGAGGTGAGCTTCCACCTTCTTCACTCCAACACTGAAGTGAGCTCCCACCTTCTCCACTACAACACTGAAACGATCCCCCACCTTCCCCACTCCTTCCCCACTCCAACGCTAAGGTGAGCTCCCACCTTCTCCACTCCAACACTGAGGTGAGCTCCCACCTTCTCCACTCCAACACTGAGGTGAGCTCCCACCTTCTCCACTCCAACACTGAGGTGAGCTTCCACCTTCTCCACACCAACACTGAGGCCATCTCCCACCTTCTCCACTCCAACACTGAGGTGAGCTCCCACCTTCTCCACTCCAACACTGAGGTGAGCTCCCACCTTCTCCACTCCAACACTGAGGTGAGCTCCCACCTTCTCCACTCCAACACTGAGGTGAGCTCCCACCTTCTCCACACCAACACTGAGGCCATCTCCCACCTTCTCCACTCCAACACTGAGGTGAGCTCCCACCTTCTCCACTCCAACACTGAGGCCATTTCCCACCTTCTCCACTCCAACACTGAGGTGAGCTCCCACCTTCTCCACTCCAACACTGAGGCCATTTTCCACCTTCTCCACTCCAACACTGAGGCCATTTTCCACCTTCTCCACTCCAACACTGAGGTGAGCTTCCACCTTCTTCACTCCAACACTGAGGTGAGCTCCCACCTTCTCCACTACAACACTGAAACGATCCCCCACCTTCCCCACTCCTTCCCCACTCCAACGCTAAGGTGAGCTCCCACCTTCTCCACTCCAACACTGAGGTGAGCTCCCACCTTCTCCACTCCAACACTGAGGTGAGCTCCCACCTTCTCCACTCCAACACTGAGGTGAGCTCCCACCTTCTCCACTCCAACACTGAGGTGAGCTCCCACCTTCTCCACTCCAACACTGAGGTGAGCTCCCACCTTCTCCACTTCAACACTGAGGTGAGCTCCCACCTTCTCCACTCCAACACTGAGGTGAGCTCCCACCTTCTCCACACCAACATTGAGGCCATCTCCCACCTTCTCCACTCCAACACTGAGGTGAGCTCCCACCTTCTCCACTCCAACACTGAGGCCATTTCCCACCTTCTCCACTCCACACTGAGGTGAGCTCCCACCTTCTCCACTCCAACACTGAGGCCATTTTCCACCTTCTCCACTCCAACACTGAGGCCATTTTCCACCTTCTCCACTCCAACACTGAGGTGAGCTTCCACCTTCTTCACTCCAACACTGAGGTGAGCTCCCACCTTCTCCACTACAACACTGAAACGATCCCTCACCTTCCCCACTCCTTCCCCACTCCAATGCTAAGGTGAGCTCCCACCTTCTCCACTCCAACACTGAGGTGAGCTCCCACCTTCTCCACTCCAACACTGAGGTGAGCTCCCACCTTCTCCACTCCAACACTGAGGTGAGCTCCCACCTTCTCCACTCCAACACTGAGGTGAGCTCCCACCTTCTCCACTCCAACACTGAGGTGAGCTCCCACCTTCTCCACTCCAACACTGAGGTGAGCTCCCACCTTCTCCACACCAACACTGAGGTGAGCTCCCACCTTCTCCACTCCAACACTGAGGTGAGCTCCCACCTTCTCCACTCCAACACTGAGGTGAGCTCCCACCTTCTCCACTCCAACACTGAGGTGAGCTCCCACCTTCTCCACACCAACACTGAGGTGAGCTCCCACCTTCTCCACTCCAACACTGAGGTGAGCTCCCACCTTCTCCACTCCAACACTGAGGTGAGCTCCCACCTTCTCCACTCCAACACTGAGGTGAGCTCCCACCTTCTCCACACCAACACTGAGGCCATCTCCCACCTTCTCCACTCCAACACTGAGGTGAGCTCCCACCTTCTCCACTCCAACACTGAGGCCATTTCCCATCTTCTCCACTCCAACACTGAGGTGAGCTCCCACCTTCTCCACTCCAACACTGAGGTGAGCTCCCACCTTCTCCACTCCAACACTGAGGCCATTTCCCACCTTCTCCACTCCAACACTGAGGTGAGCTTCCACCTTCTCCACTCCAACACTGAGGCCATTTCCCACCTTCTCCACTCCAACACTGAGGTGAGCTCCCACCTTCTCCACTCCAACACTGAGGCCATTTCCCACCTTCTCCACTCCAACACTGAGGTGAGCTCCCACCTTCTCCACTCCAACACTGAGGTGAGCTCCCACCTTCTCCACTCCAACACTGAGGCCATTTCCCACCTTCTCCACTCCAACACTGAGGTGAGCTCCCACCTTCTGCACTCCAACACTGAGGTGAGCTCCCACCTTCTCCACTCCAACACTGAGGCCATTTCCCACCTTCTCCACTCCAACACTGAGGTGAGCTCCCACCTTCTCCACTCCAACACTGAGGCCATTTCCCACCTTCTCCACTCCAACACTGAGGTGAGCTCCCACCTTCTCCACTCCAACACTGAGGCCATTTCCCACCTTCTCCACTCCAACACTGAGGTGAGCTCCCACCTTCTCCACTCCAACACTGAGGTGAGCTCCCACCTTCTCCACTCCAACACTGAGGTGAGCTTCCACCTTCTCCACTCCAACACTGAGGTGAGCTCCCACCTTCTCCACACCAACACTGAGGCCATCTCCCACCTTCTCCACTCCAACACTGAGGTGAGCTCCCACCTTCTCCACTCCAACACTGAGGCCATTTCCCACCTTCTCCACTCCAACACTGAGGTGAGCTCCCACCTTCTCCACTCCAACACTGAGGCCATTTTCCACCTTCTCCACTCCAACACTGAGGCCATTTTCCACCTTCTCCACTCCAACACTGAGGTGAGCTTCCACCTTCTTCACTCCAACACTGAGGTGAGCTCCCACCTTCTCCACTACAACACTGAAACGATCCCCCACCTTCCCCACTCCTTCCCCACTCCAACGCTAAGGTGAGCTCCCACCTTCTCCACTCCAACACTGAGGTGAGCTCCCACCTTCTCCACTCCAACACTGAGGTGAGCTCCCACCTTCTCCACTCCAACACTGAGGTGAGCTCCCACCTTCTCCACTCCAACACTGAGGTGAGCTCCCACCTTCTCCACTCCAACACTGAGGTGAGCTCCCACCTTCTCCACTTCAACACTGAGGTGAGCTCCCACCTTCTCCACTCCAACACTGAGGTGAGCTCCCACCTTCTCCACACCAACACTGAGGCCATCTCCCACCTTCTCCACTCCAACACTGAGGTGAGCTCCCACCTTCTCCACTCCAACACTGAGGCCATTTCCCACCTTCTCCACTCCACACTGAGGTGAGCTCCCACCTTCTCCACTCCAACACTGAGGCCATTTTCCACCTTCTCCACTCCAACACTGAGGCCATTTTCCACCTTCTCCACTCCAACACTGAGGTGAGCTTCCACCTTCTTCACTCCAACACTGAGGTGAGCTCCCACCTTCTCCACTACAACACTGAAACGATCCCTCACCTTCCCCACTCCTTCCCCACTCCAATGCTAAGGTGAGCTCCCACCTTCTCCACTCCAACACTGAGGTGAGCTCCCACCTTCTCCACTCCAACACTGAGGTGAGCTCCCACCTTCTCCACTCCAACACTGAGGTGAGCTCCCACCTTCTCCACTCCAACACTGAGGTGAGCTCCCACCTTCTCCACTCCAACACTGAGGTGAGCTCCCACCTTCTCCACTCCAACACTGAGGTGAGCTCCCACCTTCTCCACACCAACACTGAGGTGAGCTCCCACCTTCTCCACTCCAACACTGAGGTGAGCTCCCACCTTCTCCACTCCAACACTGAGGTGAGCTCCCACCTTCTCCACTCCAACACTGAGGTGAGCTCCCACCTTCTCCACACCAACACTGAGGTGAGCTCCCACCTTCTCCACTCCAACACTGAAGTGAGCTCCCACCTTCTCCACTCCAACACTGAGGTGAGCTCCCACCTTCTCCACTCCAACACTGAGGTGAGCTCCCACCTTCTCCACACCAACACTGAGGCCATCTCCCACCTTCTCCACTCCAACACTGAGGTGAGCTCCCACCTTCTCCACTCCAACACTGAGGCCATTTCCCATCTTCTCCACTCCAACACTGAGGTGAGCTCCCACCTTCTCCACTCCAACACTGAGGCCATTTCCCACCTTCTCCACTCCAACACTGAGGTGAGCTCCCACCTTCTCCACTCCAACACTGAGGCCATTTCCCACCTTCTCCACTCCAACACTGAGGTGAGCTCCCACCTTCTCCACTCCAACACTGAGGTGAGCTTCCACCTTCTCCACTCCAACACTGAGGTGAGCTCCCACCTTCTCCACTCCAACACTGAGGTGAGCTCCCACCTTCTCCACTTCAACACTGAGGCCATTTCCCACCTTCTCCACTCCAACACTGAGGTGAGCTCCCACCTTCTCCACACCAACACTGAGGTGAGCTCCCACCTTCTCCACTCCAACACTGAGGTGAGCTCCCACCTTCTCCACTCCAACACTGAGGTGAGCTCCCACCTTCTCCACTCCAACACTGAGGTGAGCTCCCACCTTCTCCACACCAACACTGAGGCCATCTCCCACCTTCTCCACTCCAACACTGAGGTGAGCTCCCACCTTCTCCACTCCAACACTGAGGCCATTTCCCATCTTCTCCACTCCAAAACTGAGGTGAGCTCCCACCTTCTCCACTCCAACACTGAGGTGAGCTCCCACCTTCTCCGCTCCAACACTGAGGCCATTTCCCACCTTCTCCACTCCAACACTGAGGTGAGCTTCCACCTTCTCCACTCCAACACTGAGGCCATTTCCCACCTTCTCCACTCCAACACTGAGGTGAGCTCCCACCTTCTCCACTCCAACACTGAGGCCATTTCCCACCTTCTCCACTCCAACACTGAGGTGAGCTCCCACCTTCTCCACTCCAACACTGAGGTGAGCTCCCACCTTCTCCACTCCAACACTGAGGCCATTTCCCACCTTCTCCACTCCAACACTGAGGTGAGCTCCCACCTTCTGCACTCCAACACTGAGGTGAGCTCCCACCTTCTCCACTCCAACACTGAGGCCATTTCCCACCTTCTCCACTCCAACACTGAGGTGAGCTCCCACCTTCTCCACTCCAACACTGAGGCCATTTCCCACCTTCTCCACTCCAACACTGAGGTGAGCTCCCACCTTCTCCACTCCAACACTGAGGCCATTTCCCACCTTCTCCACTCCAACACTGAGGTGAGCTCCCACCTTCTCCACTCCAACACTGAGGTGAGCTCCCACCTTCTCCACTCCAACACTGAGGTGAGCTTCCACCTTCTCCACTCCAACACTGAGGTGAGCTCCCACATTCTCCACTCCAACACTGAGGTGAGCTCCCACCTTCTCCACTTCAACACTGAGGCCATTTCCCACCTTCTCCACTCCAACACTGAGGTGAGCTCCCACCTTCTCCACTCCAACACTGAGGCCATTTCCCACCTTCTCCACTCCAACACTGAGGTGAGCTTCCACCTTCTCCACTCCAACACTGAGGCCATTTCCCACCTTCTCCACTCCAACACTGAGGTGAGCTCCCACCTTCTCCACTCCAACACTGAGGCCATTTCCCACCTTCTCCACTCCAACACTTAGGTGAGCTCCCACCTTCTGCACTCCAACACTGAGGTGAGCTCCCAATCTTCTCCACTCCAACACTGAGGCCATTTCCCACCTTCTCCACTCCAACACTGAGGTGAGCTCCCACCTTCTCCACTCCAACACTGAGGCCATTTCCCACCTTCTCCACTCCAACACTGAGGTGAGCTCCCACCTTCTCCACTCCAACACTGAGGTGAGCTCCCACCTTCTCCACTCCAACACTGAGGCCATTTCCCACCTTCTCCACTCCAACACTGAGGTGAGCTCCCACCTTCTCCACTCCAACACTGAGGTGAGCTCCCACCTTCTCCACTCCAACACTGAGGTGAGCTCCCACCTTCTCCACTCCAACACTGAGGTGAGCTTTCACCTTCTCCACTCCAACACTGAGGCCATTTCCCACCTTCTCCACTCCAACACTGAGGTGAGCTTCCACCTACTCCACTCCAACACTAAGGCCATTTCCCACCTTCTCCACTCCAACACTGAGGTGAGCTCCCACCTTCTCCACTCCAACACTGAGGTGAGCTTCCACCTTCTCCACTCCAACACTGAGGTGAGCTCCCACATTCTCCACTCCAACACTGAGGTGAGCTCCCACCTTCTCCACTTCAACACTGAGGCCATTTCCCACCTTCTCCACTCCAACACTGAGGTGAGCTCCCACCTTCTCCACTCCAACACTGAGGCCATTTCCCACCTTCTCCACTCCAACACTGAGGTGAGCTTCCACCTTCTCCACTCCAACACTGAGGCCATTTCCCACCTTCTCCACTCCAACACTGAGGTGAGCTCCCACCTTCTCCACTCCAACACTGAGGCCATTTCCCACCTTCTCCACTCCAACACTTAGGTGAGCTCCCACCTTCTGCACTCCAACACTGAGGTGAGCTCCCAATCTTCTCCACTCCAACACTGAGGCCATTTCCCACCTTCTCCACTCCAACACTGAGGTGAGCTCCCACCTTCTCCACTCCAACACTGAGGCCATTTCCCACCTTCTCCACTCCAACACTGAGGTGAGCTCCCACCTTCTCCACTCCAACACTGAGGTGAGCTCCCACCTTCTCCACTCCAACACTGAGGCCATTTCCCACCTTCTCCACTCCAACACTGAGGTGAGCTCCCACCTTCTCCACTCCAACACTGAGGTGAGCTCCCACCTTCTCCACTCCAACACTGAGGTGAGCTCCCACCTTCTCCACTCCAACACTGAGGTGAGCTTTCACCTTCTCCACTCCAACACTGAGGCCATTTCCCACCTTCTCCACTCCAACACTGAGGTGAGCTTCCACCTACTCCACTCCAACACTAAGGCCATCTCTCACCTTTTCCACTCCATTGACTTCACAGCTCTGTGTACAGATTCAAATTTTCCTCATTTAATCTGCTGAACCTTGAAACCTGCCATTGTGAACGCAGAGATTTCTGATTTGTAACATTATAATCACAATCATCCGATCTGGTTCCTCGAAGGTTCCACTAACAATGTACAGTGACAAATAACAAGGCCGATAAATAATTCAGTTGTATCCGGTATTAGTTCAATATAAAATTAATAGAATGCAACACTTCTCTCTGTTAGTGGCAATTTATTTCAGATTACAGAGTATTAGATTGTGTCAACCGCTGTGACAGGTCATGAACAATTCACCATCTGATTCATGTAAATCGATTAATAAATGATCATTTCTCTGAATATTCTGAGCTCCATTAATAGTAAATGGATGAAAGTTTTACAGAGTGATGAACAGAGTTAGGATGTCAGAGAAAGAGAAAAAAATGAATAATAGTAATAAGTAAATGAATATTCAGCATATATGGAGGGGGGGATAATGATCGTCTCCCCTGCAGATTGTGTAAGTTTTGCCCCCTTACATAGAAATGAAGGGTCTATAATTGTTATCATAGGTGTGTTTTATATGATAGAGACAGAATATCAACCAAAAATCCAGAAAAAAACACAATACAAATGTTATAAATGGAGTTGCAGTTCAGTGAGTAAAATAAGTATTTGATCCCCAAGCAAAACATGACTTAGTAGTTGGTGGAGAAACCCTTGTTGGGGATCACAGAGGTCAGACGTTTCTTGTAGGTGGTGATCAGTTTCCACACATCTCAGGAGGGATTTTCTCTTCTTTACAGATCTTCTCTAAATCCTTAAGGTTTCTTGGCTGTCTCTTGGCAACTCGAAGTTTCAGCTCCTTCCATAAATTTTCTATAGGATTAAGGTCTGGAGAATGGCTAGGTGTCAGGAACCATGAATCAGACGGAGCCAGAAAATGCAGTGAAAATCACACCTTTTAATAAAATGGTATAAATAGTAAACGTGCTCAAAACATAGCCAAGGTTCGGTAGCCAAAGCAGGTAGTCAGAACAAGCCAGTAAATCAGGAAGCCAGAGATCAGCGTAGCCTGAGGCAGCAGACAGGATCAGGAACCAGAAGGGACGTCAGCCAGGCAAGTCTTCAACAGGAACACAGCAGAGAGTCTCCAGATATGTTTGACCAAAGCGATGGCACAGAAGGAATGAACCAGGCAGTTTAAATAGCCAGAAGGGGCTGGCTGTGGGCTGGACTGACAAGCAGGAAATGATCACCAGGTGAGCCGCTGAGTGCTGGCAGCCAAGTAACCTGAGCACTGAGAAGGGAGGGGTGGGAGCCCAGCCCTGACACTAGGCCACGCCACGCCACGCCATGTCCTTCTCTGCCAGGAATACTGGACCCCATCAGACTGCGTTGTGCTTATCTATCTGCACTCCTGCCTGCCTGGATCTGATTATCAGCTACAGTCCCACATCACCATCTTCTCAGCCCTGATCATGCTCCTGAATACTCCTCCTCTTTCCTTCATATCAGTGGATATTATGATTTTAATAAATTGTTTCATGATATATACTCAGAGGCCCCCCTGGTTTCTTGGCGGCTGCCCTGACTTATTGATTTCACACAACTAGTGTACATATATATATATATATATACACATTCCCCTCCATCTATGCCCCTGGACCATTGGCTACTAGACATGTGCATTCGTTTTCGTCTGAATGCATTTTGTTCCGAATTTCAGGTATTTTCGTTATCGTTTTAACTAACGATAACGAAAGTGCAGAATCAGAAAAACGAAAGATCCGACATAAACAAATGCTTTATTTCCATTTTCGTTGCTACAACAGTTTGATATAGATAGGAGATTAGGCATGATGATGACAATAACAATCTGTGTCCATCAAACCTGTGGTGGAATGTGCCCAACCTTAACTCTATTAGTCCAAGATTATTCCACATCGAGAGAAAAGATCGCTGCTGGAATTGGGTGGGGGAAGTAAAATAAAAATAATGATGATGATGAATGTTATTGGCTGATTGTAACCAAAGAGGAGGAGCAGTAAAATAGCTGGAACTAAGTACACACGTACTTTGGCTTATGGTGTCTGTTGAAAGTTCTAAGAAGATTGGACGGAGCAGGTAATCTATACGGCGTCGTACAGTTTAGCTGCTCCATCGAATCTTCTTTGAACACCATAAGTCTTCAATGACAGATTCGACCTTAATTAATTTGGATTTTCGGACGAATGCAATTTTTAACGAAAAACTAAATAAATAAAAACGAATTTCAGGAGTAACTAAATAAATGTATTTTTCGGACGAAAACTAAATTCGGAAACAAAATATTTCAGTGTGCACATCTCTATTGGCTACTACGCTCCGAGGTATCTGCACATTGCGCCTTTTTACTTGTTTCTATTGGAGCCCCTCCTTTGTTGCCTTGGTGATATGTTTTGGGTCATTGTCATGCTGGAAGACCCATCCATGACCCATCTTCAGTGTTCTGGATGAGGGAAGAAGGTTCTCCTCCAAGATCTTACAATACATGGCCCCGTCCATTGGCCCCTCAATGTGGCAAAGTCGTCCTGAACCTTTATCAGAGAAACACCCCAAATCATCATGTTTCCACCTCCGTGTGTGACTGTAGGGATGATGTGTGACTGTAGGGATGATGTGTGACTGTAGGGATGATGTGACTGTAGGGATGATGTGTGACTGTAGGGATGATGTGTGACTGTAGGGATGGTGTGTGACTGTAGGGATGGTGTGTGACTGTAGGGATGATGTGTGACTGTAGGGATGATGTGACTGTAGGGATGATGTGTGACTGTAGGGATGGTGTGTGACTGTAGGGATGATGTGTGACTGTAGGGATGATGTGTGACTGTAGGGATGATGTGTGACTGTAGGGATGATGTGTGACTGTAGGGATGATGTGACTGTAGGGATGATGTGACTGTAGGGATGGTGTGTGACTGTAGGGATGGTGTGTGACTGTAGGGATGATGTGTGACTGTAGGGATTGTGTGTGACTATAGGGATGATGTGTGACTGTAGGGATGGGGTGTGACTGTAGGGATGATGTGACTGTAGGGATGGGGTGTGACTGTAGGGATGGGGTGTGACTGTAGGGATGATGTGTGACTGTAGGGATGATGTGTGACTGTAGGGATGATGTGTGACTGTAGGGATGGGGTGTGACTGTAGGGATGATGTGTGACTGTAGGGATGGTGTGTGACTGTAGGGATGATGTGACTGTAGGGATGATGTGACTGTAGGGATGGTGTGTGACTGTAGGGATGATGTGTGACTGTAGGGATGGTGTGTGACTGTAGGGATGATGTGTGACTGTAGGGATGGTGTGTGACTGTAGGGATGGGGTGTGACTGTAGGGATGATGTGTGACTGTAGGGATGATGTGTGACTGTAGGGATGATGTGTGACTGTAGGGATGATGTGTGACTGTAGGGATGATGTGACTGTAGGGATGATGTGACTGTAGGGATGGTGTGTGACTGTAGGGATGGTGTGTGACTGTAGGGATGATGTGTGACTGTAGGGATTGTGTGTGACTATAGGGATGATGTGTGACTGTAGGGATGGGGTGTGACTGTAGGGATGATGTGACTGTAGGGATGGGGTGTGACTGTAGGGATGGGGTGTGACTGTAGGGATGATGTGTGACTGTAGGGATGATGTGTGACTGTAGGGATGATGTGTGACTGTAGGGATGGGGTGTGACTGTAGGGATGATGTGTGACTGTAGGGATGGTGTGTGACTGTAGGGATGATGTGACTGTAGGGATGATGTGACTGTAGGGATGGTGTGTGACTGTAGGGATGATGTGTGACTGTAGGGATGGTGTGTGACTGTAGGGATGATGTGTGACTGTAGGGATGGTGTGTGACTGTAGGGATGGGGTGTGACTGTAGGGATGATGTGTGACTGTAGGGATGATGTGTGACTGTAGGGATGATGTGTGACTGTAGGGATGATGTGTGACTGTAGGGATGATGTGACTGTAAGGATGATGTGACTGTAGGGATGGTGTGTGACTGTAGGGATGATGTGACTGTAGGGATGATGTGACAGTAGGGATGATGTGTGACTGTAGGGATGATGTGTGACTGTAGGAATGATGTGACTGTAGGGATGATGTGACTGTAGGGATGGTGTGTGACTGTAGGGATGATGTGTGACTGTAGGGATGGTGTGTGACTGTAGGGATGGGGTGTGACTGTAGGGATGATGTGTGACTGTAGGGATGATGTGTGACTGTAGGGATGGTGTGTGACTGTAGGGATGGGGTGTGACTGTAGGGATGATGTGTGACTGTAGGGATGGTGTGACTGTAGGGATGGTGTGTGACTGTAGGGATGATGTGTGACTGTAGGGATGATGTGACTGTAGGGATGATGTGACTGTAGGGATGATGTGTGACTGTAGGGATGGTGTGTGACTGTAGGGATGATGTGACTGTAGGGATGATGTGACTGTAGGGATGGTGTGTGACTGTAGGGATGATGTGACTGTAGGGATGATGTGACTGTAGGGATGATGTGTGACTGTAGGGATGATGTGTGACTGTAGGGATGATGTGACTGTAGGGATGATGTGTGACTGTAGGGATGATGTGTGACTGTAGGGATGATGTGACTGTAGGGATGGGGTGTGACTGTAGGGATGGGGTGTGACTGTAGGGATGATGTGTGACTGTAGGACTGTAGGGATGATGTGTGACTGTAGGGATGATGTGACTGTAGGGATGATGTGACTGTAGGGATGATGTGTGACTGTAGGGATGGTGTGTGACTGTAGGGATGATGTGACTGTAGGGATGATGTGACTGTAGGGATGGTGTGTGACTGTAGGGATGATGTGACTGTAGGGATGATGTGACTGTAGGGATGATGTGTGACTGTAGGGATGGTGTGTGACTGTAGGGATGATGTGTGACTGTAGGGATGATGTGTGACTGTAGGGATGATGTGTGACTGTAGGGATGATGTGACTGTAGGGATGATGTGTGACTGTAGGGATGATGTGTGACTGTAGGGATGATGTGTGACTGTAGGGATGATGTGACTGTAGGGATGGGTGTGACTGTAGGGATGGGGTGTGACTGTAGGGATGATGTGTGACTGTAGGGATGATGTGTGACTGTAGGGATGATGTGTGACTGTAGGGATGATGTGTGACTGTAGGGATGATGTGTGACTGTAGGGATGATGTGACTGTAGGGATGATGTGACTGTAGGGATGGTGTGTGACTGTAGGGATGATGTGACTGTAGGGATGATGTGTGACTGTAGGGATGATGTGTGACTGTAGGGATGATGTGACTGTAGGGATGATGTGACTGTAGGGATGATGTGACTGTAGGGATGATGTGTGACTGTAGGGATGATGTGACTGTAGGGATGGTGTGTGACTGTAGGGATGGTGTGTGACTGTAGGGATGATGTGACTGTAGGGATGGTGTGTGACTGTAGGGATGATGTGACTGTAGGGATGATGTGTGACTGTAGGGATGCTGTGACTGTAGGGATGATGTGTGACTGTAGGGATGATGTGACTGTAGGGATGATGATGTGACTGTAGGGATGATGTGTGACTGTAGGGATGATGTGTGACTGTAGGGATGATGTGTGACTGTAGGGATGGTGTGTGACTGTAGGGATGATGTGTGACTGTAGGGATGATGTGTGACTGTAGGGATGATGATGTGACTGTAGGGATGATGTGTGACTGTAGGGATGATGTGACTGTAGGGATGATGATGTGACTGTAGGGATGATGTGTGACTGTAGGGATGATGTGACTGTAGGGATGGTGTGTGACTGTAGGGATGATGTGTGACTGTAGGGATGATGATGTGACTGTAGGGATGATGTGTGACTGTAGGGATGATGTGACTGTAGGGATGATGTGTGACTGTAGGGATGATGTGTGACTGTAGGGATGATGTGTGACTGTAGGGATGATGTGACTGTAGGGATGATGTGACTGTAGGGATGATGTGTGACTGTAGGGATGATGTGTGACTGTATTGATGATGTGACTGTAGGGATGATGTGTGACTGTAGGGATGATGTGTGACTGTAGGGATGATGTGACTGTAGGGATGATGTGTGACTGTAGGGATAATGTGTGACTGTAGGGATGATGTGACTGTAGGGATGATGTGTGACTGTAGGGATGATGTGTGACTGTAGGGATGATGTGTGACTGTAGGGATGGGGTGTGACTGTAGGGATGATGTGTGACTGTAGGGATGGGGTGTGACTGTAGGGATGATGTGTGACTGTAGGGATGATGTGTGACTGTAGGGATGATGTGTGACTGTAGGGATGGTGTGTGACTGTAGGGATGATGTGACTGTAGGGATGATGTGTGACTGTAGGGATGGTGTGTGACTGTAAGGGATGATGTGACTGTAGGGATGATGTGTGACTGTAGGGATGGTGTGACTGTAGGGATGGTGTGACTGTAAGGATGATGTGTGACTGTAGGGATGATGTGTGACTGTAGGGATGGTGTGACTGTAGGGATGATGTGACTGTAGGGATGATGTGACTGTAGGGATGATGTGTGACTGTAGGGATGATGATGTGACTGTAGGGATGATGTGTGACTGTAGGGATGGTGTGACTGTAGGGATGATGTGACTGTAGGGATGATGTGACTGTAGGGATGATGTGTGACTGTAGGGATGATGTGTGACTGTAGGGATGGTGTGTGACTGTAGGGATGGTGTGTGACTGTAGGGATGGTGTGTGACTGTAGGGATGATGTGTGACTGTAGGGATGATGTGACTGTAGGGATGATGTGTGACTGTAGGGATGATGTGACTGTAGGGATGATGTGTGACTGTAGGGATGGTGTGTGACTGTAGGGATGGTGTGTGACTGTAGGGATGATGTGTGACTGTAGGGATGATGTGACTGTAGGGATGATGTGACTGTAGGGATGATGTGTGACTGTAGGGATGATGTGACTGTAGGGATGGTGTGTGACTGTAGGGATGATGTGACTGTAGGGATGGTGTGTGACTGTAGGGATGGTGTGTGACTGTAGGGATGATGTGTGACTGTAGGGATGATGTGACTGTAGGGATGATGTGTGACTGTAGGGATGATGTGACTGTAGGGATGATGTGTGACTGTAGGGATGATGTGACTGTAGGGATGGTGTGTGACTGTAGGGATGGTGTGTGACTGTAGGGATGATGTGTGACTGTAGGGATGATGTGACTGTAGGGATGATGTGTGACTGTAGGGATGATGTGACTGTAGGGATGATGTGTGACTGTAGGGATGGTGTGTGACTGTAGGGATGGTGTGTGACTGTAGGGATGATGTGTGACTGTAGGGATGATGTGACTGTAGGGATGATGTGACTGTAGGGATGATGTGTGACTGTAGGGATGATGTGACTGTAGGGATGGTGTGTGACTGTAGGGATGATGTGACTGTAGGGATGATGTGTGACTGTAGGGATGATGTGACTGTAGGGATGATGTGTGACTGTAGGGATGATGTGACTGTAGGGATGATGTGTGACTGTAGGGATGATGTGTGACTGTAGGGATGGGGTGTGACTGTAGGGATGATGTGACTGTAGGGATGATGTGTGACTGTAGGAATGATGTGACTGTAGGGATAATGATGTGACTGTAGGGATGGGGTGTGACTGTAGGGATGATGTGACTGTAGGGATGATGTGACTGTAGGGATGATGTGTGACTGTAGGGATGATGTGATTGTAGGGATAATGATGTGACTGTAGGGATGGTGTGTGACTGTAGGGATGGTGTGTGACTGTAGGGATTGGGTGTGACTGTAGGGATGATGTGTGACTGTAGGGATGATGTTACTGTAGGGATGATGTGTGACTGTAGGGATGGTGTGTGACTGTAGGGATGATGTGTGACTGTAGGAATGATGTGTGACTGTAGGGATGATGTGTGACTGTAGGGATGATGTGACTGTAGGGATGATGATGTGACTGTAGGGATGGTGTGTGACTGTAGGGATGGTGTGTGACTGTAGGGATGGTGTGTGACTGTAGGGATGATGTGTGACTGTAGGGATGATGTTACTGTAGGGATGATGTGTGACTGTAGGGATGGTGTGTGACTGTAGGGATGATGTGTGACTGTAGGGATGATGTGTGACTGTAGGGATGATGTGTGACTGTAGGGATGATGTGTGACTGTAGGGATGATGTGACTGTAGGGATGATGTGTGACTGTAGGGATGATGTGTGACTGTAGGGATGGTGTGTGACTGTAGGGATGATGTGTGACTGTAGGGATGATGTGACTGTAGGGATGGTGTGTGACTGTAGGGATGATGTGACTGTAGGGATGGGGTGTGACTGTAGGGATGATGTGTGACTGTAGGGATGATGTGTGACTGTAGGGATGGTGTGTGACTGTAGGGATGATGTGTGACTGTAGGGATGGTGTGTGACTGTAGGGATGATGTGTGACTATAGGGATGATGTGTGACTGTAGGGATGATGTGTGACTGTAGGGATGATGTGACTGTAGGGATGATGTGACTGTAGGGATGAGGTGTGACTGTAGGGATGATGTGACTGTAGGGATGATGTGACTGTAGGGATGATGTGACTGTAGGGATGAGGTGTGACTGTAGGGATGGTGTGTGACTGTAGGGATGATGTGACTGTAGGGATGATGTGACTGTAGGGATGATGTGTGACTGTAGGGATGATGTGTGACTGTAGGGATGATGTGACTGTAGGGATGATGTGACTGTAGGGATGATGTGTGACTGTAGGGATGATGTGACTGTAGGGATGGTGTGTGACTGTAGGGATGATGTGTGACTGTAGGGATGATGTGTGACTGTAGGGATGGTGTGTGACTGTAGGGATGATGTGTGACTGTAGGGATGATGTGACTGTAGGGATGGTGTGTGACTGTAGGGATGATGTGACTGTAGGGATGGGGTGTGACTGTAGGGATGATGTGACTGTAGGGATGGTGTGTGACTGTAGGGATGTTGTGTGACTGTAGGGATGATGTGACTGTAGGGATGGTGTGTGACTGTAGGGATGATGTGTGACTGTAGGGATGATGTGACTGTAGGGATGATGTGTGACTGTAGGGATGATGTGTGACTGTAGGGATGATGTGTGACTGTAGGGATGATGTGACTGTAGGGATGATGTGTGACTGTAGGGATGATGTGTGACTGTAGGGATGGTGTGTGACTGTAGGGATGATGTGTGACTGTAGGGATGGTGTGTGACTGCAGGGATGGTGTGTGACTGTAGGGATGATGTGTGACTGTAGGGATGATGTGACTGTAGGGATGGTGTGTGACTGTAGGGATGATGTGACTGTAGGGATGGGGTGTGACTGTAGGGATGATGTGTGACTGTAGGGATGATGTGTGACTGTAGGGATGGTGTGTGACTGTAGGGATGATGTGTGACTGTAGGGATGGTGTGTGACTGTAGGGATGATGTGTGACTGTAGGGATGGTGTGTGACTGTAGGGATGATGTGTGACTGTAGGGATGATGTGTGACTGTAGGGATGATGTGTGACTGTAGGGATGATGTGACTGTAGGGATGAGGTGTGACTGTAGGGATGATGTGTGACTGTAGGGATGATGTGTGACTGTAGGGATGGTGTGTGACTGTAGGGATGATGTGTGACTGTAGGGATGATGTGACTGTAGGGATGATGTGTGACTGTAGGGATGATGTGACTGTAGGGATGATGTGACTGTAGGGATGATGTGACTGTAGGGATGATGTGTGACTGTAGGGATGATGTGACTGTAGGGATGATGTGTGACTGTAGGGATGATGTGACTGTAGGGATGATGTGTGACTGTAGGGATGATGTGACTGTAGGGATGAGGTGTGACTGTAGGGATGATGTGTGACTGTAGGGATGATGTGACTGTAGGGATGGTGTGTGACTGTAGGGATGATGTGACTGTAGGGATGGGGTGTGACTGTAGGGATGATGTGTGACTGTAGGGATGATGTGTGACTGTAGGGATGATGTGACTGTAGGGATGATGTGTGACTGTAGGGATGATGTGACTGTAGGGATGATGTGACTGTAGGGATGATGTGTGACTGTAGGGATGGTGTGTGACTGTAGGGATGATGTGTGACTGTAGAGATGATGTGACTGTAGGGATGATGTGTGACTGTAGAGATGATGTGACTGTAGGGATGATGTGTGACTGTAGGGATGATGTGTGACTGTAGGGATGATGTGACTGCAGGGATGATGTGTGACTGTAGGGATGATGTGACTGTAGGGATGATGATGTGACTGTAGGGATGATGTGACTGTAGGGATGATGTGTGACTGTAGGGATGGGGTGTGACTGTAGGGATGATGATGTGACTGTAGGGATGATGTGACTGTAGGGATGATGTGACTGTAGGGATGATGTGTGACTGTAGGGATGATGTCACTGTAGGGATGATGTGACTGTAGGGATGATGATGTGACTGTAGGGATGATGTGACTGTAGGGATGGTGTGTGACTGTAGGGATGGTGTGACTGTAGGGATGGTGTGACTGTAGGGATGGTGTGTGACTGTAGGGATGATGTGTGACTGTAGGGATGATGTGACTGTAGGGATGATGTGACTGTAGGGATGATGTGTGACTGTAGGGATGATGTGAATGTAGGGATGATGTGTGACTGTAGGGATGATGTGACTGTAGGGATGATGTGTGACTGTAGGGATGATGTAACTGTAGGGATGATGTGACTGTAGGGATGATGTGTGACTGTAGGGATGATGTGACTGTAGGGATGATGTGTGACTGTAGGGATGATGTGTGACTGTAGGGATGATGTGTGACTGTAGGGATGATGTGTGACTGTAGGGATGATGTGACTGTAGAGATGATGTGACTGTAGAGATGATGTGACTGTAGGGATGATGTGACTGTAGGGATGATGTGACTGTAGGGATGATGTGTGACTGTAGAGATGATGTGACTGTAGAGATAATGTGACTGTAGGGATGATGTGTGACTGTAGGGATGATGTGACTGTAGGGATGATGTGTGACTGTAGGGATGATGTGACTGTAGGGATGATGTGACTGTAGGGATGATGTGACTGTAGGGATGATGTGTGACTGTAGGGATGATGTGACTGTAGGGATGATGTGTGACTGTAGGGATGATGTGACTGTAGGGATGATGTGACTGTAGAGATGATGTGACTGTAGAGATGATGTGACTGTAGAGATTATGTGACTGTAGGGATGATGTGACTGTAGGGATGATGTGACTGTAGAGATGATGTGACTGTAGGGATGATGTGTGACTGTAGGGATGATGTGACTGTAGGGATGATGATGTGACTGTAGGGATGATGTGTGACTGTAGAGATGATGTGACTGTAGGGATGATGTGTGCCTGTAGGGATGATGTGACTGTAGGGATGATGTGACTGTAGGGATGATGTGTGACTGTAGGGATGATGTGTGACTGTAGGGATGATGTGACTGTAGGGATGATGATGTGACTGTAGGGATGATGTGTGACTGTAGGGATGATGTGACTGTAGGGATGATGTGTGACTGTAGGGATGGTGTGTGACTGTAGGGATGATGTGTGACTGTAGGGATGATGTGACTGTAGGGATGGTGTGTGACTGTAGAGATGATGTGACTGTAGGGATGATGTGTGACTGTAGGGATGATGTGACTGTAGGGATGATGTGACTGTAGGGATGATGTGTGACTGTAGGGATGATGTGTGACTGTAGGGATGATGTGACTGTAGGAATGATGTGTGACTGTAGAGATGATGTGACTGTAGGGATGATGTGACTGTAGGGATGATGTGACTGTAGGGATGATGTGACTGTAGAGATGATGTGACTGTAGAGATGATGTGACTGTAGGGATGATGTGACTGTAGAGATGATGTGACTGTAGGGATGATGTGACTGTAGGGATGATGTGACTGTAGGGATGATGTGTGACTGTAGGGATGATGTGACTGTAGGGATGATGTGACTGTAGGGATGATGTGTGACTGTAGGGATGATGTGTGACTGTAGGGATGATGTGACTGTAGGGATGATGATGTGACTGTAGGGATGATGTGACTGTAGGGATGATGTGACTGTAGGGATGATGTGTGACTGTAGGGATGATGTGACTGTAGGGATGATGTGACTGTAGGGATGATGATGTGACTGTAGGGATGATGTGACTGTAGGGATGGTGTGTGACTGTAGGGATGATGTGTGACTGTAGGGATGATGTGTGACTGTAGGGATGATGTGTGACTGTAGGGATGATGTGACTGTAGGGATGATGTGACTGTAGGGATGATGTGACTGTAGGGATGGTGTGTGACTGTAGAGATGATGTGACTGTAGGGATGATGTGTGACTGTAGGGATGATGTGACTGTAGGGATGATGTGACTGTAGGGATGATGTGTGACTGTAGGGATGATGTGTGACTGTAGGGATGATGTGACTGTAGGGATGATGTGTGACTGTAGAGATGATGTGACTGTAGGGATGATGTGACTGTAGGGATGATGTGACTGTAGGGATGATGTGACTGTAGAGATGATGTGACTGTAGAGATGATGTGACTGTAGGGATGATGTGACTGTAGAGATGATGTGACTGTAGGGATGATGTGACTGTAGGGATGATGTGACTGTAGAGATGATGTGACTGTAGGGATGATGTGTGACTGTAGGGATGATGTGACTGTAGGGATGATGATGTGACTGTAGGGATGATGTGTGACTGTAGAGATGATGTGACTGTAGGGATGATGTGTGACTGTAGGGATGATGTGACTGTAGGGATGATGTGACTGTAGGGATGATGTGTGACTGTAGAGATGATGTGACTGTAGGGATGATGTGTGACTGTAGGGATGATGTGACTGTAGGGATGATGTGACTGTAGGGATGATGTGTGACTGTGTGATGATGTGACTGTAGGGATGATGTGTGACTGTAGGGATGGTGTGTGACTGCAGGGATGATGTGTGACTGTAGGGATGATGTGACTGTAGGGATGATGATGTGACTGTAGGGATGATGTGACTGTAGGGATGATGTGTGACTGTAGGGATGATGTGTGACTGTAGGGATGATGATGTGACTGTAGGGATGATGTGACTGTAGGGATGATGTGACTGTAGGGATGATGTGTGACTGTAGGGATGATGTGACTGTAGGGATGATGTGACTGTAGGGATGATGATGTGACTGTAGGGATGATGTGACTGTAGGGATGGTGTGTGACTGTAGGGATGATGTGTGACTGTAGGGATGATGTGTGACTGTAGGGATGATGTGTGACTGTAGGGATGATGTGACTGTAGGGATGATGTGTGACTGTAGGGATGATGTGACTGTAGGGATGATGTGTGACTGTAGGGATGATGTGACTGTAGGGATGATGTGTGACTGTAGGGATGATGTGTGACTGTAGGGATGATGTAACTGTAGGGATGATGTGACTGTAGGGATGATGTGTGACTGTAGGGATGATGTGACTGTAGGGATGATGTGACTGTAGGGATGATGTGACTGTAGGGATGATGTGACTGTAGGGATGGTGTGTGACTGTAGAGATGATGTGACTGTAGGGATGATGTGTGACTGTAGGGATGATGTGACTGTAGGGATGATGTGACTGTAGGGATGATGTGTGACTGTAGGGATGATGTGTGACTGTAGGGATGATGTGACTGTAGGGATGATGTGTGACTGTAGAGATGATGTGACTGTAGGGATGATGTGACTGTAGGGATGATGTGACTGTAGGGATGATGTGACTGTAGAGATGATGTGACTGTAGAGATGATGTGACTGTAGGGATGATGTGACTGTAGAGATGATGTGACTGTAGGGATGATGTGACTGTAGGGATGATGTGACTGTAGGGATGGTGTGTGACTGTAGAGATGATGTGACTGTAGGGATGATGTGTGACTGTAGGGATGATGTGACTGTAGGGATGATGTGACTGTAGGGATGATGTGTGACTGTAGGGATGATGTGTGACTGTAGGGATGATGTGTGACTGTAGGGATGATGTGTGACTGTAGGGATGATGATGTGACTGTAGGGATGATGTGACTGTAGGGATGGTGTGTGACTGTAGGGATGGGGTGTGACTGTAGGGATGATGTGTGACTGTAGGGATGATGATGTGACTGTAGGGATGATGTGACTGCAGGGATGATGTGTGACTGTAGGGATGATGTGACTGTAGGGATGATGATGTGACTGTAGGGATGATGTGACTGTAGGGATGATGTGTGACTGTAGGGATGGGGTGTGACTGTAGGGATGATGATGTGACTGTAGGGATGATTTGACTGTAGGGATGATGTGACTGTAGGGATGATGTGTGACTGTAGGGATGATGTCACTGTAGGGATGATGTGACTGTAGGGATGATGATGTGACTGTAGGGATGATGTGACTGTAGGGATGGTGTGTGACTGTAGGGATGATGTGTGACTGTAGGGATGATGTGTGACTGTAGGGATGATGTGTGACTGTAGAGATGATGTGACTGTAGGGATGATGTGACTGTAGGGATGATGTGACTGTAGAGATGATGTGACTGTAGAGATGATGTGACTGTAGGGATGATGTGAATGTAGAGATGATGTGACTGTAGGGATGATGTGACTGTAGGGATGATGTGACTGTAGAGATGATGTGACTGTAGGGATGATGTGTGACTGTAGGGATGATGTGACTGTAGGGATGATGTGTGACTGTAGGGATGATGTGTGACTGTAGGGATGATGTGTGACTGTAGGGATGATGTGTGACTGTAGGGATGATGTGACTGTAGGGATGATGTGTGACTGTAGGGATGATGTGACTGTAGGGATGATGTGTGACTGTAGGGATGATGTGACTGTAGGGATGATGTGTGACTGTAGGGATGATGTGTGACTGTAGGGATGATGTAACTGTAGGGATGATGTGACTGTAGGGATGATGTGTGACTGTAGGGATGATGTGACTGTAGGGATGATGTGACTGTAGGGGGATGATGTGACTGTAGGGATGATGTGACTGTAGGGATAATGTGTGACTGTAGGGATGATGTGTGACTGTAGGGATGATGTGACTGTAGGGATGATGTGTGACTGTAGGGATGATGTAACTGTAGGGATGATGTGACTGTAGGGATGATGTGTGACTGTAGGGATGATGTGTGACTGTAGGGATGATGTGTGTGACTGTAGGGATGGTGTGTGACTGTAGGGATGATGTGACTGTAGGGATGGTGTGTGACTGTAGGGATGATGTGTGACTGTAGGGATGATGATGTGACTGTAGGGATGATGTGACTGTAGGGATGGTGTGTGACTGTAGGGATGGGGTGTGACTGTAGGGATGATGTGTGACTGTAGGGATGATGATGTGACTGTAGGGATGATGTGACTTAGGGATGATGTGTGACTGTAGGGATGGGGTGTGACTGTAGGGATGATGTGTGACTGTAGGGATGATGTGACTGTAGGGATGATGTGTGACTGTAGGGATGGGGTGTGACTGTAGGGATGATGTGTGACTGTAGGGATGATGTGACTGTAGGGATGATGTGTGACTGTAGGGATGGTGTGTGACTGTAGGGATGATGTGTGACTGTAGGGATGATGTGACTGTAGGGATGGTGTGTGACTGTAGAGATGATGTGACTGTAGGGATGATGTGTGACTGTAGGGATGATGTGACTGTAGGGATGATGTGACTGTAGGGATGATGTGTGACTGTAGGGATGATGTGTGACTGTAGGGATGATGTGACTGTAGGGATGATGTGTGACTGTAGAGATGATGTGACTGTAGAGATGATGTGACTGTAGGGATGATGTGACTGTAGGGATGATGTGACTGTAGAGATGATGTGACTGTAGGGATGATGTGACTGTAGGGATGATGTGACTGTAGGGATGATGTGTGACTGTAGGGATGATGTGACTGTAGGGATGATGTGACTGTAGGGATGATGTGACTGTAGGGATGATGTGACTGTAGGGATGATGTGTGACTGTGTGATGATGTGACTGTAGGGATGATGTGTGACTGTAGGGATGGTGTGTGACTGCAGGGATGATGTGTGACTGTAGGGATGATGTGACTGTAGGGATGATGTGTGACTGTAGGGATGATGTGTGACTGTAGGGATGATGTGACTGTAGGGATGATGTGTGACTGTAGGGATGATGTGTGACTGTAGGGATGGTGTGTGACTGTAGAGATGATGTGACTGTAGGGATGATGTGTGACTGTAGGGATGATGTGAATGTAGGGATGATGTGACTGTAGGGATGATGTGTGACTGTAGGGATGATGTGTGACTGTAGGGATGATGTGACTGTAGGGATGATGTGTGACTGTAGAGATGATGTGACTGTAGGGATGATGTGACTGTAGGGATGATGTGACTGTAGGGATGATGTGACTGTAGGGATGATGTGACTGTAGAGATGATGTGACTGTAGAGATGATGTGACTGTAGGGATGATGTGACTGTAGAGATGATGTGACTGTAGGGATGATGTGACTGTAGGGATGATGTGACTGTAGAGATGATGTGACTGTAGGGATGATGTGTGACTGTAGGGATGATGTGACTGTAGGGATGATGTGTGACTGTAGGGATGATGTGTGACTGTAGGGATGATGTGTGACTGTAGGGATGATGTGACTGTAGGGATGATGTGACTGTAGGGATGATGTGTGACTGTAGGGATGATGTGACTGTAGGGATGATGTGTGACTGTAGGGATGATGTGACTGTAGGGATGATGTGTGACTGTAGGGATGATGTGTGACTGTAGGGATGATGTGACTGTAGGGATGATGTGTGACTGTAGGGATGATGTGTGACTGTAGGGATGATGTGACTGTAGGGATGATGTGTGACTGTAGGGATGATGTGACTGTAGGGATGATGTGACTGTAGGGATGATGTGTGACTGTAGGGATGATGTGTGACTGTAGGGATGATGTGTGACTGTAGGGATGATGATGTGACTGTAGGGATGATGTGACTGTAGGGATGGTGTGTGACTGTAGGGATGGGGTGTGACTGTAGGGATGATGTGTGACTGTAGGGATGATGATGTGACTGTAGGGATGATGTGACTGCAGGGATGATGTGTGACTGTAGGGATGATGTGACTGTAGGGATGATGATGTGACTGTAGGGATGATGTGTGACTGTAGGGATGATGTGTGACTGTAGGGATGATGTAACTGTAGGGATGATGTGACTGTAGGGATGATGTGTGACTGTAGGGATGATGTGACTGTAGGGATGATGTGTGACTGTAGGGATGATGTGACTGTAGGGATGATGTGTGTGACTGTAGGGATGATGTGTGACTGTAGGGATGATGTGTGACTGTAGGGATGATGTGACTGTAGGGATGATGTGACTGTAGGGATGATGTGTGACTGTAGGGATGATGTGTGACTGTAGGGATGATGTGACTGTAGGGATGATGTGTGACTGTAGGGATGATGTGTGACTGTAGGGATGATGTGACTGTAGGGATGATGTGTGACTGTAGGGATGATGTGTGACTGTAGGGATGATGTGACTGTAGGGATGATGTGTGACTGTAGGGATGATGTGTGACTGTAGGGATGATGTGACTGTAGGGATGATGTGTGACTGTAGGGATGATGTGACTGTAGGGATGATGTGACTGTAGGGATGATGTGTGACTGTAGGGATGATGTGTGACTGTAGGGATGATGTGACTGTAGGGATGATGTGACACTGTAGGGATGATGTGTGACTGTAGGGATGATGTGACTGTAGGGATGATGTGACTGTAGGGATGATGTGACTGTAGGGATGATGTGTGACTGTAGGGATGATGTGTGACTGTAGGGATGATGTGTGACTGTAGGGATGATGTGACTGTAGGGATGATGTGTAACTGTAGAGATGATGTGACTGTAGGGATGATGTGTGACTGTAGGGATGATGTGACTGTAGGGATGATGTAACTGTAGGGATGATGTGTGACTGTAGGGATGATGTGTGACTGTAGGGATGATGTGTGACTGTAGGGATGATGTGACTGTAGGGATGATGTGTGACTGTAGGGATGATGTGTGACTGTAGGGATGATGTGACTGTAGGGATGATGTGTGACTGTAGGGATGATGTGTGACTGTAGGGATGGTGTGTGACTGTAGAGATGATGTGACTGTAGGGATGATGTGTGACTGTAGTGATGATGTGACTGTAGGGATGATGTGACTGTAGGGATGATGTGTGACTGTAGGGATGATGTGTGACTGTAGGGATGATGTGACTGTAGGGATGATGTGTGACTGTAGAGATGATGTGACTGTAGGGATGATGTGACTGTAGGGATGATGTGACTGTAGGGATGATGTGACTGTAGAGATGATGTGACTGTAGAGATGATGTGACTGTAGGGATGATGTGACTGTAGAGATGATGTGACTGTAGGGATGATGTGACTGTAGGGATGATGTGACTGTAGAGATGATGTGACTGTAGAGATGATGTGACTGTAGGGATGATGTGACTGTAGGGATGATGTGACTGTAGGGATGATGTGACTGTAGGGATGATGTGACTGTAGAGATGATGTGACTGTAGGGATGATGTGTGACTGTAGGGATGATGTGACTGTAGGGATGATGTGTGACTGTAGGGATGATGTGTGACTGTAGGGATGATGTGTGACTGTAGGGATGATGTGACTGTAGGGATGATGTGACTGTAGGGATGATGTGTGACTGTAGGGATGATGTGACTGTAGGGATGATGTGTGACTGTAGGGATGATGTGACTGTAGGGATGATGTGTGACTGTAGGGATGATGTGTGACTGTAGGGATGATGTAACTGTAGGGATGATGTGACTGTAGGGATGATGTGTGACTGTAGGGATGATGTGACTGTAGGGATGATGTGACTGTAGGGATGATGTGTGACTGTAGGGATGATGTGTGACTGTAGGGATGATGTGACTGTAGGGATGATGTGTGACTGTAGGGATGATGTAACTGTAGGGATGATGTGTGACTGTAGGGATGATGTGTGACTGTAGGGATGATGTGTGACTGTAGGGATGATGTAACTGTAGGGATGATGTGACTGTAGGGATGATGTGTGACTGTAGGGATGATGTGACTGTAGGGATGATGTGACTGTAGGGATGATGTGTGACTGTAGGGATGATGTGTGACTGTAGGGATGATGTGTGACTGTAGGGATGATGTGACTGTAGGGATGATGTGTGACTGTAGGGATGATGTGTGACTGTAGGGATGATGTGACTGTAGGGATGATGTGTGACTGTAGGGATGATGTGACTGTAGGGATGATGTGACTGTAGGGATGATGTGTGACTGTAGGGATGATGTGTGACTGTAGGGATGATGTGTGACTGTAGGGATGATGTGACTGTAGGGATGATGTGACTGTAGGGATGATGTGTGACTCTAGGGATGATGTGTGACTGTAGGGATGATGTGACTGTAGGGATGATGTGACTGTAGGGATGATGTGACTGTAGGGATGATGTGTGACTGTAGGGATGATGTGTGACTGTAGGGATGATGTGACTGTAGGGATGATGTGTGACTGTAGAGATGATGTGACTGTAGGGATGATGTGTGACTGTAGGGATGATGTGACTGTAGGGATGATGTGACTGTAGGGATGATGTAACTGTAGGGATGATGTGTGACTGTAGGGATGATGTGACTGTAGGGATGATGTTGGACTGTAGGGATGGTGTGACTGCAGGGATGATGGGTGACTGTAGGGATGATGTGACTGTAGGGATGATGATGTGACTGTAGGGATGATGTGACTGCAGGGATGATGTGTGACTGTAGGGATGATGTGACTGTAGGGATGATGTGTGACTGTAGGGATGATGTGACTGTAGGGATGATGTGACTGTAGGGATGATGTGTGACTCTAGGGATGATGTGTGACTGTAGGGATGATGTGACTGTAGGGATGATGTGACTGTAGGGATGATGTGACTGTAGGGATGATGTGTGACTGTAGGGATGATGTGTGACTGTAGGGATGATGTGACTGTAGGGATGATGTGTGACTGTAGAGATGATGTGACTGTAGGGATGATGTGTGACTGTAGGGATGATGTGACTGTAGGGATGATGTAACTGTAGGGATGATGTGTGACTGTAGGGATGATGTGACTGTAGGGATGATGTTGGACTGTAGGGATGGTGTGACTGCAGGGATGATGTGTGACTGTAGGGATGATGTGACTGTAGGGATGATGATGTGACTGTAGGGATGATGTGACTGCAGGGATGATGTGTGACTGTAGGGATGATGTGACTGTAGGGATGATGATGTGACTGTAGGGATGATGTGACTGTAGGGATGATGTGTGACTGTAGGGATGGGGTGTGACTGTAGGGATGATGATGTGACTGTAGGGATGATGTGACTGTAGGGATGATGTGACTGTAGGGATGATGTGTGACTGTAGGGATGATGTGACTGTAGGGATGATGTGACTGTAGGGATGATGATGTGACTGTAGGGATGATGTGACTGTAGGGATGGTGTGTGACTGTAGGGATGATGTGTGACTGTAGGGATGATGTGTGACTGTAGGGATGATGTGTGACTGTAGGGATGATGTGACTGTAGGGATGATGTGACTGTAGGGATGATGTGTGACTGTAGGGATGATGTGACTGTAGGGATGATGTGTGACTGTAGGGATGATGTGACTGTAGGGATGATGTGTGACTGTAGGGATGATGTGTGACTGTAGGGATGATGTAACTGTAGGGATGATGTGACTGTAGGGATGATGTGTGACTGTAGGGATGATGTGACTGTAGGGATGATGTGACTGTAGGGATGATGTGTGACTGTAGGGATGATGTGTGACTGTAGAGATGATGTGACTGTAGGGATGATGTGACTGTAGGGATGATGTGTGACTGTAGGGATGATGTGTGACTGTAGGGATGATTTGTGACTGTAGGGATGATGTGTGACTGTAGGGATGATGTGTGACTGTAGAGATGATGTGACTGTAGGGATGATGTGACTGTAGGGATGATGTGTGACTGTAGGGATGATGTAACTGTAGGGATGATGTGACTGTAGGGATGATGTGTGACTGTAGGGATGATGTGTGACTGTAGGGATGATGTGTGTGACTGTAGGGATGGTGTGTGACTGTAGGGATGATGTGACTGTAGGGATGGTGTGTGACTGTAGGGATGATGATGTGACTGTAGGGATGATGATGTGACTGTAGGGATGATGTGACTGTAGGGATGGTGTGTGACTGTAGGGATGATGTGTGACTGTAGGGATGGTGTGTGACTGTAGGGATGATGATGTGACTGTAGGGATGATGTGACTGTAGGGATGGTGTGTGACTGTAGGGATGATGTGTGACTGTAGGGATGATGTGACTGTAGGGATGATGTGACTGTAGGGATGATGTGTGACTGTAGGGATGATGTGTGACTATAGGGATGATGTGACTGTAGGGATGATGTGACTGTAGGGATGATGTGTGACTGTAGGGATGATGTGACTGTAGGGATGATGTGTGACTGTAGGGATGATGTGTGACTGTAGGGATGATGTGACTGTAGGGATGATGTGACTGTAGGGATGATGTGTGACTGTAGGGATGATGTGTGACTGTAGGGATGATGTGTGACTGTAGGGATGATGTGACTGTAGGGATGATGTGTGACTGTAGGGATGATGTGACTGTAGGGATGATGTGACTGTAGGGATGATGTGTTACTGTAGGGATGATGTGTGACTGTAGGGATGATGTGTGACTGTAGGGATGATGTGTGACTGTAGGGATGGGGTGTGACTGTAGGGATGATGTGTGACTGTAGGGATGATGTGTGACTGTAGGGATGATGTGTGACTGTAGGGATGATGTGTGACTGTAGGGATGATGTGTGACTGTAGGGATGGGGTGTGACTGTAGGGATGATGTGTGACTGTAGGGATGATGTGTGACTGTAGGGATGATGTGACTGTAGGGATGATGTGTGACTGTAGGGATGATGTGTGACTGTAGGGATGATGTGTGACTGTAGGGATGATGTGTGACTGTAGGGATGATGTGTGACTGTAGGGATGATGTGTGACTGTAGGGATGGTGTGTGACTGTAGGGATGATGTGACTGTAGGGATGATGTGTGACTGTAGGGATGATGTGTGACTGTAGGGATGATGTGACTGTAGGGATGATGTGTGACTGTAGGGATGATGTGTGACTGTAAGGATGGTGTGTGACTGTAGGGATGATGTGTGAATTGTAGGGATGATGTGACTGTAGGGATGGTGTGTGACTGTAGGGATGATGTGACTGTAGGGATGGGGTGTGACTGTAGGGATGATGTGTGACTGTAGGGATGATGTGTGACTGTAGGGATGGTGTGTGACTGTAGGGATGATGTGTGACTGTAGGGATGGTGTGTGATTGTAGGGATGATGTGTGACTGTAGGGATGGTGTGTGACTGTAGGGATGATGTGTGACTATAGGGATGATGTGTGACTGTAGGGATGATGTGTGACTGTAGGGATGATGTGACTGTAGGGATGATGTGACTGTAGGGATGAGGTGTGACTGTAGGGATGATGTGACTGTAGGGATGATGTGACTGTTCGGATGATGTGACTGTAGGGATGATGTGACTGTAGGGATGAGGTGTGACTGTAGGGATGGTGTGTGACTGTAGGGATGATGTGACTGTAGGGATGATGTGACTGTAGGGATGATGTGTGACTGTAGGGATGATGTGTGACTGTAGGGATGATGTGACTGTAGGGATGATGTGACTGTAGGGATGATGTGTGACTGTAGGGATGATGTGACTGTAGGGATGGTGTGTGACTGTAGGGATGATGTGTGACTGTAGGGATGATGTGTGACTGTAGGGATGATGTGTGACTGTAGGGATGGTGTGTGACTGTAGGGATGATGTGTGACTGTAGGGATGATGTGACTGTAGGGATGATGTGTGACTGTAGGGATGGTGTGACTGTAGGGATGATGTGACTGTAGGGATGATGTGTGACTGTAGGGATGATGTGACTGTAGGGATGATGTGACTGTAGAGATGATGTGACTGTAGGGATGATGTGTGACTGTAGGGATGATGTGACTGTAGGGATGATGTGTGACTGTAGGGATGATGTGTGACTGTAGGGATGATGTGTGACTGTAGGGATGATGTGTGACTGTAGGGATGATGTGACTGTAGGGATGATGTGACTGTAGGGATGATGTGACTGTAGGGATGATGTGTGACTGTAGGGATGATGTGACTGTAGGGATGATGTGTGACTGTAGGGATGATGTGACTGTAGGGATGATGTGTGACTGTAGGGATGATGTGACTGTAGGGATGGTGTGTGACTGTAGGGATGATGTGACTGTAGGGATGGGGTGTGACTGTAGGGATGATGTGACTGTAGGGATGGTGTGTGACTGTAGGGATGGTGTGTGACTGTAGGGATGATGTGACTGTAGGGATGGTGTGTGACTGTAGGGATGATGTGACTGTAGGGATGGGGTGTGACTGTAGGGATGATGTGTGACTATAGGGATGATGTGTGACTGTAGGGATGATGTGACTGTAGAGATGATGTGACTGTAGGGATGATGTGTGACTGTAGGGATGATGTGTGACTGTAGGGATGATGTGACTGTAGGGATGATGTGTGACTGTAGGGATGATGTGTGACTGTAGGGATGGTGTGTGACTGTAGGGATGATGTGTGACTGTAGGGATGGTGTGTGACTGTAGGGATGATGTGTGACTGTAGGGATGATGATGTGACTGTAGGGATGATGTGTGACTGTAGGGATGATGTGTGACTGTAAGGATGGTGTGTGACTGTAGGGATGATGTGTGACTGTAGGGATGATGTGACTGTAGGGATGGTGTGTGACTGTAGGGATGATGTGACTGTAGGGATGGGGTGTGACTGTAGGGATGATGTGTGACTGTAGGGATGATGTGTGACTGTAGGGATGGTGTGTGACTGTAGGGATGATGTGTGACTGTAGGGATGGTGTGTGACTGTAGGGATGATGTGTGACTGTAGGGATGGTGTGTGACTGTAGGGATGATGTGTGACTATAGGGATGATGTGTGACTGTAGGGATGATGTGTGACTGTAGGGATGATGTGACTGTAGGGATGATGTGACTGTAGGGATGAGGTGTGACTGTAGGGATGAGGTGTGACTGTAGGGATGATGTGACTGTAGGGATGATGTGACTGTTCGGATGATGTGACTGTAGGGATGATGTGACTGTAGGGATGAGGTGTGACTGTAGGGATGGTGTGTGACTGTAGGGATGATGTGACTGTAGGGATGATGTGACTGTAGGGATGATGTGTGACTGTAGGGATGATGTGACTGTAGGGATGGTGTGTGACTGTAGGGATGATGTGTGACTGTAGGGATGATGTGTGACTGTAGGGATGGTGTGTGACTGTAGGGATGATGTGTGACTGTAGGGATGATGTGACTGTAGGGATGGTGTGTGACTGTAGGGATGATGTGACTGTAGGGATGGGGTGTGACTGTAGGGATGATGTGACTGTAGGGATGGTGTGTGACTGTAGGGATGGTGTGTGACTGTAGGGATGATGTGACTGTAGGGATGGTGTGTGACTGTAGGGATGATGTGACTGTAGGGATGGGGTGTGACTGTAGGGATGATGTGTGACTATAGGGATGATGTGTGACTGTAGGGATGATGTGACTGTAGAGATGATGTGACTGTAGGGATGATGTGTGACTGTAGGGATGATGTGTGACTGTAGGGATGATGTGACTGTAGGGATGATGTGTGACTGTAGGGATGATGTGTGACTGTAGGGATGGTGTGTGACTGTAGGGATGATGTGTGACTGTAGGGATGGTGTGTGACTGTAGGGATGGTGTGTGACTGTAGGGATGATGTGTGACTGTAGGGATGATGTGACTGTAGGGATGGTGTGTGACTGTAGGGATGATGTGACTGTAGGGATGGGGTGTGACTGTAGGGATGATCTGTGACTGTAGGGATGATGTGTGACTGTAGGGATGATGTGTGACTGTAGGGATGGTGTGTGACTGTAGGGATGATGTGTGACTGTAGGGATGGTGTGTGACTGTAGGGATGATGTGTGACTGTAGGGATGATGTGTGACTGTAGGGATGATGTGTGACTGTAGGGATGATGTGTGACTGTAGGGATGATGTGACTGTAGGGATGATGTGACTGTAGGGATGAGGTGTGACTGTAGGGATGATGTGTGACTGTAGGGATGATGTGTGACTGTAGGGATGGTGTGTGACTGTAGGGATGATGTGTGACTGTAGGGATGATGTGACTGTAGGGATGATGTGTGACTGTAGGGATGGTGTGACTGTAGGGATGATGTGACTGTAGGGATGATGTGACTGTAGGGATGATGTGTGACTGTAGGGATGATGTGTGACTGTAGGGATGATGTGTGACTGTAGGGATGATGTAACTGTAGGGATGATGTGACTGTAGGGATGATGTGTGACTGTAGGGATGATGTGACTGTAGGGATGATGTGACTGTAGGGATGATGTGTGACTGTAGGGATGATGTGTGACTGTAGGGATGATGTGACTGTAGGGATGATGTGTGACTGTAGGGATGATGTGTGACTGTAGGGATGATGTGACTGTAGAGATGATGTGTGACTGTAGGGATGATGTGTGACTGTAGGGATGATGTGACTGTAGGGATGATGTGTGACTGTAGGGATGATGTGACTGTAGGGATGATGTGTGACTGTAGGGATGATGTGTGACTGTAGGGATGATGTGTGACTGTAGGGATGATGTGACTGTAGGGATGATGTGACTGTAGGGATGATGTGTGACTCTAGAGATGATGTGTGACTGTAGGGATGATGTGACTGTAGGGATGATGTGACTGTAGGGATGATGTGACTGTAGGGATGATGTGTGACTGTAGGGATGATGTGTGACTGTAGGGATGATGTGACTGTAGGGATGATGTGTGACTGTAGAGATGATGTGACTGTAGGGATGATGTGTGACTGTAGGGATGATGTGACTGTAGGGATGATGTAACTGTAGGGATGATGTGTGACTGTAGGGATGATGTGACTGTAGGGATGATGTTGGACTGTAGGGATGGTGTGACTGCAGGGATGATGTGTGACTGTAGGGATGATGTGACTGTAGGGATGATGATGTGACTGTAGGGATGATGTGACTGCAGGGATGATGTGTGACTGTAGGGATGATGTGACTGTAGGGATGATGATGTGACTGTAGGGATGATGTGACTGTAGGGATGATGTGTGACTGTAGGGATGGGGTGTGACTGTAGGGATGATGATGTGACTGTAGGGATGATGTGACTGTAGGGATGATGTGACTGTAGGGATGATGTGTGACTGTAGGGATGATGTGACTGTAGGGATGATGTGACTGTAGGGATGATGATGTGACTGTAGGGATGATGTGACTGTAGGGATGGTGTGTGACTGTAGGGATGATGTGTGACTGTAGGGATGATGTGTGACTGTAGGGATGATGTGTGACTGTAGGGATGATGTGACTGTAGGGATGATGTGACTGTAGGGATGATGTGTGACTGTAGGGATGATGTGACTGTAGGGATGATGTGTGACTGTAGGGATGATGTGACTGTAGGGATGATGTGTGACTGTAGGGATGATGTGTGACTGTAGGGATGATGTAACTGTAGGGATGATGTGACTGTAGGGATGATGTGTGACTGTAGGGATGATGTGACTGTAGGGATGATGTGACTGTAGGGATGATGTGTGACTGTAGGGATGATGTGTGACTGTAGAGATGATGTGACTGTAGGGATGATGTGACTGTAGGGATGATGTGTGACTGTAGGGATGATGTGTGACTGTAGGGATGATTTGTGACTGTAGGGATGATGTGTGACTGTAGGGATGATGTGTGACTGTAGAGATGATGTGACTGTAGGGATGATGTGACTGTAGGGATGATGTGTGACTGTAGGGATGATGTAACTGTAGGGATGATGTGACTGTAGGGATGATGTGTGACTGTAGGGATGATGTGTGACTGTAGGGATGATGTGTGTGACTGTAGGGATGGTGTGTGACTGTAGGGATGATGTGACTGTAGGAATGGTGTGTGACTGTAGGGATGATGATGTGACTGTAGGGATGATGATGTGACTGTAGGGATGATGTGACTGTAGGGATGGTGTGTGACTGTAGGGATGATGTGTGACTGTAGGGATGGTGTGTGACTGTAGGGATGATGATGTGACTGTAGGGATGATGTGACTGTAGGGATGGTGTGTGACTGTAGGGATGATGTGTGACTGTAGGGATGATGTGACTGTAGGGATGATGTGACTGTAGGGATGATGTGTGACTGTAGGGATGATGTGTGACTATAGGGATGATGTGACTGTAGGGATGATGTGACTGTAGGGATGATGTGTGACTGTAGGGATGATGTGACTGTAGGGATGATGTGTGACTGTAGGGATGATGTGTGACTGTAGGGATGATGTGACTGTAGGGATGATGTGACTGTAGGGATGATGTGTGACTGTAGGGATGATGTGTGACTGTAGGGATGATGTGTGACTGTAGGGATGATGTGACTGTAGGGATGATGTGTGACTGTAGGGATGATGTGACTGTAGGGATGATGTGACTGTAGGGATGATGTGTGACTGTAGGGATGATGTGTGACTGTAGGGATGATGTGTGACTGTAGGGATGATGTGACTGTAGGGATGATGTGACTGTAGGGATGATGTGTGACTGTAGGGATGATGTGACTGTAGGGATGATGTGACTGTAGGGATGATGTGTGACTGTAGGGATGATGTGTGACTGTAGGGATGATGTGACTGTAGGGATGGTGTGTGACTGTAGGGATGATGTGACTGTAGGGATGGGGTGTGACTGTAGGGATGATGTGACTGTAGGGATGGTGTGTGACTGTAGGGATGGTGTGTGACTGTAGGGATGATGTGATTGTAGGGATGATGTGACTGTAGGGATGGTGTGTGACTGTAGAGATGATGTGACTGTAGGATGATGTGTGACTGTAGGGATGATGTGACTGTAGGGATGATGTGACTGTAGGGATGATGTGTGACTGTAGGGATGATGTGTGACTGTAGGGATGATGTGACTGTAGGGATGATGTGTGACTGTAGAGATGATGTGACTGTAGAGATGATGTGACTGTAGGGATGATGTGACTGTAGGGATGATGTGACTGTAGGGATGATGTGTGACTGTAGAGATGATGTGACTGTAGAGATGATGTGACTGTAGGGATGATGTGACTGTAGGAATGATGTGTGACTGTAGGAATGATGTGACTGTAGGGATGATGTGACTGTAGGGATGATGTGACTGTAGGGATGATGTGACTGTAGGGATGATGTGTGACTGTAGGGATGATGTGACTGTAGGGATGATGTGACTGTAGGGATGATGTGACTGTAGAGATGATGTGACTGTAGAGATGATGTGACTGTAGGGATGATGTGACTGTAGGGATGATGTGACTGTAGGGATGATGTGACTGTAGGGATGGTGTGTGACTGTAGAGATGATGTGACTGTAGGGATGATGTGTGACTGTAGGGATGATGTGACTGTAGGGATGATGTGTGACTGTAGGGATGATGTGTGACTGTAGGGATGATGTGTGACTGTAGGGATGATGTGACTGTAGGGATGATGTGTGACTGTAGGGATGATGTGTGACTGTAGGGATGATGTGTGACTGTAGGGATGGTGTGACTGTAGGGATGATGTGACTGTAGGGATGATGTGTGACTGTAGGGATGATGTGACTGTAGGGATGATGTGACTGTAGGGATGATGTGTGACTGTAGGAATGATGTGTGACTGTAGGGATGATGTGTGACTGTAGGGATGATGTGTGACTGTAGGGATGATGTGTGACTGTAGGGATGATGTGACTGTAGGGATGATGTGACTGTAGGGATGATGTGTGACTGTAGGGATGATGTGACTGTAGGGATGATGTGTGACTGTAGGGATGGTGTGTGACTGTAGGGATGATGTGTGACTGTAGGGATGATGTGACTGTAGGGATGATGTGTGACTGTAGGGATGGTGTGTGACTGTAGGGATGATGTGTGACTGTAGGGATGATGTGTGACTGTAGGGATGATGTGACTGTAGGGATGATGTGTGACTGTAGGGATGATGTGACTGTAGGGATGGTGTGTGACTGTAGGGATGGTGTGTGACTGTAGGGATGATGTGTGACTGTAGGGATGGTGTGTGACTGTAGGGATGATGTGTGACTGTAGGGATGGGGTGTGACTGTAGGGATGATGTGTGACTGTAGGGATGATGTGTGACTGTAGGGATGGTGTGTGACTGTAGGGATGATGTGTGACTGTAGGGATGGTGTGTGACTGTAGGGATGATGTGTGACTGTAGGGATGATGTGTGACTGTAGGGATGATGTGTGACTGTAGGGATGATGTGTGACTGTAGGGATGATGTGACTGTAGGGATAATGTGACTGTAGGGATGGTGTGTGACTGTAGGGATGATGTGACTGTAGGGATGATGTGACTGTAGGGATGATGTGTGACTGTAGGGATGATGTGTGACTGTAGGGATGATGTGTGACTGTAGGGATGATGTGACTGTAGGGATGATGTGACTGTAGGGATGATGTGACTGTAGGGATGATGTGTGACTGTAGGGATGGTGTGTGACTGTAGGGATGATGTGACTGTAGGGATGATGTGACTGTAGGGATGATGTGTGACTGTAGGATGATGTGTGACTGTAGGGATGATGTGACTGTAGGGATGATGTGACTGTAGGGATGGTGTGTGACTGTAGGGATGATGTGTGACTGTAGGGATGATGTGACTGTAGGGATGATGTGACTGTAGGGATGATGTGTGACTGTAGGGATGATGTGTGACTATAGGGATGATGTGACTGTAGGGATGATGTGACTGTAGGGATGATGTGTGACTGTAGGGATGATGTGACTGTAGGGATGATGTGTGACTGTAGGGATGATGTGTGACTGTAGGGATGATGTGACTGTAGGGATGATGTGACTGTAGGGATGATGTGTGACTGTAGGGATGATGTGTGACTGTAGGGATGATGTGTGACTGTAGGGATGATGTGACTGTAGGGATGATGTGTGACTGTAGGGATGATGTGACTGTAGGGATGATGTGACTGTAGGGATGATGTGTGACTGTAGGGATGATGTGTGACTGTAGGGATGATGTGTGACTGTAGGGATGATGTGACTGTAGGGATGATGTGACTGTAGGGATGATGTGTGACTGTAGGGATGATGTGACTGTAGGGATGATGTGACTGTAGGGATGATGTGTGACTGTAGGGATGATGTGTGACTGTAGGGATGATGTGACTGTAGGGATGGTGTGTGACTGTAGGGATGATGTGACTGTAGGGATGGGGTGTGACTGTAGGGATGATGTGACTGTAGGGATGGTGTGTGACTGTAGGGATGGTGTGTGACTGTAGGGATGATGTGATTGTAGGGATGATGTGACTGTAGGGATGGTGTGTGACTGTAGAGATGATGTGACTGTAGGGATGATGTGTGACTGTAGGGATGATGTGACTGTAGGGATGATGTGACTGTAGGGATGATGTGTGACTGTAGGGATGATGTGTGACTGTAGGGATGATGTGACTGTAGGGATGATGTGTGACTGTAGAGATGATGTGACTGTAGAGATGATGTGACTGTAGGGATGATGTGACTGTAGGGATGATGTGACTGTAGGGATGATGTGTGACTGTAGAGATGATGTGACTGTAGAGATGATGTGACTGTAGGGATGATGTGACTGTAGGAATGATGTGTGACTGTAGGAATGATGTGACTGTAGGGATGATGTGACTGTAGGGATGATGTGACTGTAGGGATGATGTGTGACTGTAGGGATGATGTGACTGTAGGGATGATGTGACTGTAGGGATGATGTGACTGTAGAGATGATGTGACTGTAGAGATGATGTGACTGTAGGGATGATGTGACTGTAGGGATGATGTGACTGTAGGGATGGTGTGTGACTGTAGAGATGATGTGACTGTAGGGATGATGTGTGACTGTAGGGATGATGTGACTGTAGGGATGATGTGTGACTGTAGGGATGATGTGTGACTGTAGGGATGATGTGTGACTGTAGGGATGATGTGACTGTAGGGATGATGTGTGACTGTAGGGATGATGTGTGACTGTAGGGATGATGTGTGACTGTAGGGATGGTGTGACTGTAGGGATGATGTGACTGTAGGGATGATGTGTGACTGTAGGGATGATGTGTGACTGTAGGGATGATGTGACTGTAGGGATGATGTGACTGTAGGGATGATGTGTGAATGTAGGGATGATGTGTGACTGTAGGGATGATGTGTGACTGTAGGGATGATGTGTGACTGTAGGGATGATGTGTGACTGTAGGGATGATGTGACTGTAGGGATGATGTGACTGTAGGGATGATGTGTGACTGTAGGGATGATGTGACTGTAGGGATGATGTGTGACTGTAGGGATGGTGTGTGACTGTAGGGATGATGTGTGACTGTAGGGATGATGTGACTGTAGGGATGATGTGTGACTGTAGGGATGGTGTGTGACTGTAGGGATGATGTGTGACTGTAGGGATGATGTGTGACTGTAGGGATGATGTGACTGTAGGGATGATGTGTGACTGTAGGGATGATGTGACTGTAGGGATGGTGTGTGACTGTAGGGATGGTGTGTGACTGTAGGGATGATGTGTGACTGTAGGGATGGTGTGTGACTGTAGGGATGATGTGTGACTGTAGGGATGGTGTGTGACTGTAGGGATGGGTGTGACTGTAGGGATGATGTGTGACTGTAGGGATGATGTGTGACTGTAGGGATGATGTGTGACTGTAGGATGATGTGACTGTAGGGATAATGTGACTGTAGGGATGGTGTGTGACTGTAGGGATGATGTGACTGTAGGGATGATGTGACTGTAGGGATGATGTGTGACTGTAGGGATGATGTGTGACTGTAGGGATGATGTGTGACTGTAGG